>JACCHW010000220.1:0-21020 GCA_018907185.1 Platyscapa corneri | reverse complement strand
TACCCTATTAGTTATTCCAATTTCAAATCGTACATTCACTAGTTATAATGTGTCTGCTCTGATTTGCAGCTGATTTACTTGACAAATTAACAGTTATCGCTTATTTATCATAAAAACCACTAATTTTATTTCGATATGTTGTAAAATACCTAAAAATAAGTTGATTTTAAACAATACTAGTTATTCCAATTTCAAATCGTATTCACTAGTTATAATGGGTCTGCTCTAATTTGCAGCTGATTTCTTGCCAAAATTAACAGTTATCGCTAATTTATCATAAAACCACTAATTTTAATAGCGTTAAATTGTCTAAATATAAGTTGATTTTAATACATGAGCTCTAATTCCAATTGTCAAATCGTACATTCACTAGTATCAGTGTCTGCCTATTTAGCTGATTTTTGCCAAAATAACAGTTATCGCTTATTTATCATAAAAACCACTAATTTTAATATCGATATGTCTAAAATACCTAAAAATAAGTTGATTTTACAATACCATATAGTTATTCAAATTTCAACTCGTACATTCACTAGGTATAATGTGTCCCTACTAATTTGCAGCTGATTTACTTGACAAAACTAACAGTTATCGCTTTTTTATCATAAAAGCCAGTAATTTTAATATCGATGTGTCTAAAATACCTAAAAATAAGTTGATTTTACAATACAATACTAGTTATTCCAATTTTAAATCGTACATTCACTAGGTATAATGTATCCCTACTAATTTGCAGCTGATTTACTTGACAAAATTAACAATTATCGCTTATTTATCATAAAAGCCAGTAATTTTATTATCGATATGTGTAAAATACCTAAAAATGAGTTGATTTTACAATACAATACTAGTTATTCCAATTTCAAATCGTATATTCACTAGTTATAATGTGTCTGCTTTAATTTGCAGCTGATTTAGTTTTTCAAATTTAACAGTTATCGCGTATTTATCAAAAAAACCACTAATTTTAATATCCTTATGTCTAAAATATCTTTGAATGAGTTGATTTTATAATATAACAATGTTGTGGCAAATTTCAAATCGTCATTTCACTAGAATTCATGTGTCTTCTCTAATTTGCATCTTATTTACTTGCCAAAATTAACAGTTACTGTTAATTTATCATAAAAACCACTAGTTTTAATATCCTTATGTCTAAAATACCTAACAGTAAGTTGATTTTATAATACAATATTAGTTATTCCAATTTCAAATCGTACATTCACTAGCATTCATGTGTCTTCACTAATTTTCAGCTGATTTACTTGACAAAATTAACAATTATCGCTTTTTTATCATAAAAGCCAGTAATTTTAATATCGATGTGTCTAAAATACCTAAAAATAAGTTGATTTTACAATACAATACTAGTTATTCCAATTTTAAATCGTACATTCACTAGGTATAATGTATCCCTACTAATTTGCAGCTGATTTACTTGACAAAATTAACAATTATCGCTTATTTATCATAAAAGCCAGTAATTTTAATATCGATATGTGTAAAATACCTAAAAATGAGTTGATTTTACAATACAATACTAGTTATTCCAATTTCAAATCGTACATTCACTAGTTATAATGTGTCTGCTCTGACATGCAGCTGATTTACTTGACAAAATTAACAATTATCGCTTTTTTATTATAAAAGCCAGTAATTTTAATATCGATGTGTCTAAAATACCTAAAAATAAGTTGATTTTACAATACAATACTACTTATTCCAATTTCAAATCGTATATTCACTAGAATTCATGTGTCTTCACTAAATTGCAGCTGATTTACTTGCCAAAATTAACAATTATCGCTTTTTTATCATAAAAGCCAGTAATTTTATTATCGATATCTCTAAAATACCTAAAAATAAGTTGATTTTACAATACAATACTAGTTATTCCAATTTTAAATCGTACATTCACTAGGTATAATGTATCCCTACTAATTTGCAGCTGATTTACTTGACAAAATTAACAATTATCGCTTATTTATCATAAAAGCCAGTAATTTTAATATCGATATGTGTAAAATACCTAAAAATGAGTTGATTTTACAATACAATACTAGTTATTCCAATTTCAAATCGTACATTCACTAGTTATAATGTGTCTGCTCTGACATGCAGCTGATTTACTTGACAAAATTAACAATTATCGCTTTTTTATTATAAAAGCCAGTAATTTTATTATCGATATGTCTAAAATACCTAAAAATAAGTTGATTTTACAATACAGTACTACTTATTCCAATTTCAAATCGTACATTCACTATGTTTCATGTGTCTGCTGTAATTTGCAGCTGATTTACTTGACAAAATTAACAATTATCGCTTATTTATCATAAAAGCCAGTAATTTTATTATCGATATGTCTAAAATACCTAAAAATAAGTTGATTTTACAATACAATACTAGTTATTCCAATTTCAAATCGTACATTCACTAGGTATAATGTGTCCCTTCTAATTTGCAGCTGATTTACTTGACAAAATTAACAATTATCGCTTATTTATCATAAAAGCCACTAATTTTATTATCGATATGTCTAAAATACCTAAAAATAAGTTGATTTACAATACAATACTACTTATTCCAATTTCAAATCGTACATTCACTAGGTATAATGTGTCTGCTCTAATTTGCAGCTGATTTACTTGCCAAAATTAACAGTTATCGCTAATTTATCATAAAAACCACTAATTTTAATATCCTTATGTCTAAAATACCTAAAAATAAGTTGATTTTATAATACAATACTAGTTATTCCAATTTCAAATCGTACATTCACTAGGTATAATGTGTCTGCTCTGATTTGCAGCTGATTTACTTGACAAAATTAACAATTATCGCTTATTTATCATAAAAGCCACTAATTTTAATATCGATATGTCTAAAATACCTAAAAATAAGTTGATTTTACAATATAATACTAGTTATTCCAATTTTAAATCGTACATTCACTAGGTATAATGTGTCCCTACTAATTTGCAGCTGATTTACTTGACAAAATTAACAGTTATCGCTTATTTATCATAAAAACCACTAATTTTAATATCGATATGTCTAAAATACCTAAAAATAAGTTGATTTTATAATACAATACTAGTTATTCCAATTTCAAATCGTACATTCACTAGGTATAATGTGTCTGCTCTAATTTGCAGCTGATTTACTTGACAAAATTAACAATTATCGCTTATTTATCATAAAAGCCACTAATTTTAATATCGATATGTTTAAAATACCTAAAAATAAGTTGATTTTATAATACAATACTAGTTATTCCAATTTCAAATCGTACATTCACTAGGTATAATGTGTCTGCTCTAATTTGCAGCTGATTTAGTTTTTCAAATTTAACAGTTATCGCGTATTTATCAAAAAAACCACTAATTTTAATATCCTTATGTCTAAAATATCTTTGAATGAGTTGATTTTATAATATAACAATGTTGTGGCAAATTTCAAATCGTCATTTCACTAGAATTCATGTGTCTTCTCTAATTTGCATCTTATTTACTTGCCAAAATTAACAGTTACTGTTAATTTATCATAAAAACCACTAGTTTTAATATCCTTATGTCTAAAATACCTAACAGTAAGTTGATTTTATAATACAATATTAGTTATTCCAATTTCAAATCGTACATTCACTAGCATTCATGTGTCTTCACTAATTTTCAGCTGATTTACTTGACAAAATTAACAATTATCGCTTTTTTATCATAAAAGCCAGTAATTTTAATATCGATGTGTCTAAAATACCTAAAAATAAGTTGATTTTACAATACAATACTAGTTATTCCAATTTTAAATCGTACATTCACTAGGTATAATGTATCCCTACTAATTTGCAGCTGATTTACTTGACAAAATTAACAATTATCGCTTATTTATCATAAAAGCCAGTAATTTTAATATCGATATGTGTAAAATACCTAAAAATGAGTTGATTTTACAATACAATACTAGTTATTCCAATTTCAAATCGTACATTCACTAGTTATAATGTGTCTGCTCTGACATGCAGCTGATTTACTTGACAAAATTAACAATTATCGCTTTTTTATTATAAAAGCCAGTAATTTTAATATCGATGTGTCTAAAATACCTAAAAATAAGTTGATTTTACAATACAATACTACTTATTCCAATTTCAAATCGTATATTCACTAGAATTCATGTGTCTTCACTAAATTGCAGCTGATTTACTTGCCAAAATTAACAATTATCGCTTTTTTATCATAAAAGCCAGTAATTTTATTATCGATATGTCTAAAATACCTAAAAATAAGTTGATTTTATAATACAATACTAGTTATTCCAATTTCAAATCGTACATTCACTAGGTATAATGTGTCTGCTCTAATTTGCAGCTGATTTACTTGACAAAATTAACAATTATCGCTTATTTATCATAAAAGCCACTAATTTTATTTTCGATATGTCTAAAATACCTAAAAATAAGTTGATTTTATAATACAATACTAGTTATTCCAATTTCAAATCGTACATTCACTAGGTATAATGTGTCTGCTCTAATTTGCAGCTGATTTACTTGACAAAATTAACAATTATCGCTTATTTATCATAAAAACCACTAATTTTAATATCGATATGTCTAAAATACCTAAAAATAAGTTGATTTTATAATACAATACTAGTTATTCCAATTTCAAATCGTACATTCACTAGGTATAATGTGTCTGCTCTAATTTGCAGCTGATTTACTTGCCAAAATTAACAGTTATCGCTAATTTATCATAAAAACCACTAATTTTAATATCGATATGTCTAAAATACCTAAAAATAAGTTGATTTTATAATACAATACTAGTTATTCCAATTTCAAATCGTACATTCACTAGGTATAATGTGTCTGCTCTAATTTGCAGCTGATTTACTTGCCAAAATTAACAGTTATCGCTAATTTATCATAAAAACCACTAATTTTAATATCGATATGTCTAAAATACCTAAAAATAAGTTGATTTTATAATACAATATTAGTTATTCCAATTTCAAATCGTACATTCACTAGGTATAATGTGTCTGCTCTGATTTGCAGCTGATTTACTTGATAAAATTAACAATTATCGCTTATTTATCATAAAAGCCACTAATTTTATTATCGATATGTCTAAAATACCTAAAAATAAGTTGATTTACAATACAATACTACTTATTCCAATTTCAAATCGTACATTCACTAGGTATAATGTGTCTGCTCTAATTTGCAGCTGATTTACTTGCCAAAATTAACAGTTATCGCTAATTTATCATAAAAACCACTAATTTTAATATCGATATGTCTAAAATACCTAAAAATAAGTTGATTTTATAATACAATACTAGTTATTCCAATTTCAAATCGTACATTCACTAGGTATAATGTGTCTGCTCTGATTTGCAGCTGATTTACTTTATAAAATTAACAGTTATCGCTTATTTATCATAAAAGCCACTAATTTTATTTTCGATATGTTTAAAATACCTTTAAATGAGTTGATTTTACAATACAATACTAGTTATTCCAATTTCAAATCGTACATTCACTAGGTATAATGTGTCTGCTCTAATTTGCAGCTGATTTACTTGACAAAATTAACAGTTATCGCTTATTTATCATAAAAACCACTAATTTTAATATCGATATGTCTAAAATACCTAAAAATAAGTTGATTTTACAATACAATACTAGTTATTCCAATTTCAAATCGTACATTCACTAGGTATAATGTGTCCCTACTAATTTGCAGCTGATTTACTTGACAAAATTAACAGTTATCGCTAATTTATCATAAAAGCCAGTAATTTTATTATCGATATGTCTAAAATACCTAAAAATAAGTTGATTTACAATACAATACTACTTATTCCAATTTCAAATCGTATATTCACTAGTTATAATGTGTCTGCTTTAATTTGCAGCTGATTTAGTTTTTCAAAATTAACAGTTATCGCGTATTTATCAAAAAAACCACTAATTTTAATATCCTTATGTCTAAAATATCTTTGAATGAGTTGATTTTATAATATAACAATGTTGTGGCAAATTTCAAATCGTCATTTCACTAGAATTCATGTGTCTTCTCTAATTTGCATCTTATTTACTTGCCAAAATTAACAGTTACTGTTAATTTATCATAAAAACCACTAGTTTTAATATCCTTATGTCTAAAATACCTAACAGTAAGTTGATTTTATAATACAATATTAGTTATTCCAATTTCAAATCGTACATTCACTAGCATTCATGTGTCTTCACTAATTTGCAGCTGATTTACTTGCCAAAATTAACAGTTATCGCTAATTTATCATAAAAACCACTAATTTTAATATCGATATGTCTAAAATACCTAAAAATAAGTTGATTTTACAATACAATACTAGTTATTCCAATTTCAAATCGTACATTCACTAGGTATAATGTGTCTCTTCTAATTTGCAGCTGATTTACTTGACAAAATTAACAGTTATCGCTTATTTATTATAAAAACCACTAATTTTATTATTGATATGTCTAAAATATCTTTGAATGAGTTGATTTTATAATATAACAATGTTGTGGCAAATTTCAAATCGTCATTTCACTAGAATTCATGTGTCTTCTCTAATTTGCAGCTGATTTACTTGCCAAAATTAACAGTTATCGCTAATTTATCATAAAAACCACTAATTTTAATATCCTTATGTCTAAAATACCTAAAAATAAGTTGATTTTATAATACAATATTAGTTATTCCAATTTCAAATCGTACATTCACTAGCATTCATGTGTCTTCACTAATTTTCAGCTGATTTACTTGACAAAATTAACAATTATCGCTTATTTATCATAAAAGCCACTAATTTTAATATCGATATGTCTAAAATACCTAAAAATAAGTTGATTTTATAATACAATACTAGTTATTCCAATTTCAAATCGTACATTCACTAGGTATAATGTGTCTCCTCTAATTTGCAGCTGATTTACTTGACAAAATTAACAGTTATTGCTTATTTATTATAAAAACAACTAATTTTATTATTGATATGTCTAAAATATCTTTAAATGAGTTGATTTTATAATATAACAATGTTTTGGCAAATTTCAAATCGTCATTTCACTAGAATTCATGTGTCTTCTCTAATTTGCAGCTGATTTACTTGTCAAAATTAACAGTTATCGCTAATTTATCATAAAAACCACTAATTTTAATATCGATATGTCTAAAATACCTTTAAATAAGTTGATTTTACAATACAATACTAGTTATTCCAATTTCAAATCGTACATTCACTAGGTATAATGTGTCTGCTCTAATTTGCAGCTGATTTACTTGACAAAATTAACAATTATCGCTTATTTATCATAAAAGCCACTAATTTTATTATCGATATGTTTAAAATACCTAAAAATGAGTTGATTTTACAATACAATACTAGTTATTCCAATTTCAAATCGTACATTCACTAGGTATAATGTGTCTGCTCTGATTTGCAGCTGATTTACTTGACAAAATTAACAATTATCGCTTATTTATCATAAAAGCCACTAATTTTAATATCGATTGTGTCTAAATACCTAAAAATAAGTTGATTTTACAATTACAATACTACTATTCCAATTTCAAATCGTATATTCACTAGTTATAATGTGTCTTCTCTAATTTGCAGCTGATTTTACTTGCCAAAACTAACAGTTATCGCTTAATTTATCATAAAAACCACTAATTTTAATATCCTCTATGTCTAAAATACCTAAAAGTAAGTTGATTTTATAATACAATATTAGTTATTTCCAATTTCAAATCGTACATTCACTAGTTATAATGTGTCTGCTCTGATTTGCAGCTGATTTACTTGCCAAAAACTAACAGTTATCGCTAATTATCATAAAAACACTAATATTAATATCGATATGTCAAATAACCTAAAAGTCAGTTGATTATATAATACAATATTAGTTATTCCCATTTCAAATGGTACATTCACTAGTTATAATGTGTCTGCTCTGATTGCAGTGATTTACTTGATAAATTAACAATTATCGCTTATTTATCATAAAAGCCATAATTTTATTATCGATATGTCTAAAATACCTAAAAATAAGTTGATTTACAATACAATACTACTTATTCCAATTTCAAATCGTATCATTCACTAGTTATAATGTGTCTTCTCTAATTTGCAGCTGATTTACTTGCCAAAACTAACAGTATCGCTAATTTATCATAAAAACCACTAATTTTAATATCCTTATGTCAAAAAATGCCGTAAAAGAAGTTGATTTTATATACATATTAGTTATTCCAATTTCAAATCGAACATCACTAGGTATAATGTGTTGCTCTTGATTTGCAGCGAATTACTTGAATAAAATTAATAATTATCGCTTATTTATCATAAAAGCCAGTAAATTTTAATATCGATATGTTTAAAATACCTTTAAATGAGTTGATTTTACAAGTACAATTTCTAGTTATTCCAATTTCAAATAGTACATTCACTAGATATAATGTATCATCCCTAATTTCCCAGCTGATTTCTGCGAAAATTCACAGTTATCGCTAATTTATCATAAAACCCACTAATTTTATTATCGATATGATTATAAATTACCATTAAATTAGTTTATTTTATCATAACCATACTCGTTATTCAAGTTTTTCACAATCGTACATTCCACTAGATATAAGGTGTCAGCTGTTCATTTACAGCTGATGATGTTCAGAATATATAATGTTATCGCTATTTATCATAAAACCAATCATTTTATACTATATGACGAACCTTACCTAAATAAATATTTTTATAATATATTACTAGTTGTCATTACTTAAAATCGTCCGTTCACAAGATATAATGTATCAGCCCTAATTTCCAGCTGATTAATCACAAATAAACAGTTATCGATTATTTATCATAAAATCAGTAGTTTTGTCAACTACATGACTAAAATACGTTGATTACGTTCTTATCATTATATAACACAAGCTATGCAAATTTCAAATTGTCATTTCACTAGTTATAATTTTTTTTGGCCATAATTAACAATTGCTAGCCAAAGTTTTCTATAAATATCTCTATAAATAAATGAACGAAAACAACGTTCATTAAATTATACGATTGAGTAAACAATTAAATAAATGGGATATTAAAAATTACTGGAAAATAAGTAGTTTATATTTAAAAATTAATAATTGGATGCTAAATATTCTGGAGGGTTTAAACATCGCTATAAATAAATGCATGACTATAAGGTTTATTAAATTAAACGAACGCCTAAAAGGTGTTATAAACAATTAAATAAACTACTTAATTTATTCGATGTGTTAATAATTCTAATTGACTATGTTTTTATTAAAAATCATAAAAATAATACTTTAAACGTTAATTAGTTATAAATTATTATTTTCTTATATTCGAGAACGTTCTCAAATATTTTATATCTTTCAATGAAGAAAGTATAATTTTCTGGAAGTAGATCAAATTATTTTTTACATATGGAATAGATATAAACGTGAAATTATTTGAGAATGCCTCGCGAAAGGTAGATTGCGCTGATTGGGTGATTGAACGCGCGATCGCCATGTTCGCCTTAAGTGGCGCCCTCTTTTTCGCCACCTGGTGAGCGGCAAATATCGTTAATCAATACTTAATCAATGCTTGTTCAATACTTGATTTTCGATACGCTGGTGGCGTTAGAGGTGCCAAAAATAAGTCTTTTCAACAATAAGCCTTTATAGCTGAAAACATATTTATTTTACATTAATTTTATAATAAGGTTTGTTATTAATTATTTATAATTTTTTGTATTATGAAGAAAAAATTTAATTCATTTTTTTATTCAGTCATATAGATTTAAGCATGTAGAGACATTTTAAAGCATTTTATAAACATTCATAGCAGAAAATTTTTTCTTTGCACTTATTTATAAGGAGTCGCTTATATTATTGTTTACAATACTTTATATTCTTAAATAATATTTTGAAATGTTTTAAATAATTATTTATAGAGACATATATGTTTTTAAAATATAAAAGAGTTGTTAAAGCATTTTATAAGCATTTAAAGCAGAAAACTTATTTATGCACAATAATTTTTCAATTAAGTTTGTTATTAATTATTTATGTGTCTTTATATCGTTATACGTTATTCAAAAAATATAGTAATTCTTTTTTTATTAATTCATATAGAATTTAAAAATATAGAAACATTATAAAGCATTTTATTATTATCATTTAGAGCAGAAAACATTTTTTTCCACATTTTTCTTAATAAGGCTAGAATTTAATTGATTATAATACTTTCTTATTTCAGGAGATCGTTAAAATATTATGAAAAATACTTATTTAATTATAAATATATAATTTTTACACTTAGAAATAATGTAAACATTTTATATGCATTTAAAGCAGCAAATAATATCTTTTTTATGATATATTTTGATACGGCTCATATTTATTTGTTTATAATACTTTGAATTTGAATATATTATTTTAAAAAAAATTTTAAATATTTATTCATTTATAAAGATATAACTTTTACACATAGAAACAAATTAAAGCATTTTATACGCACATAATGCAGAAAATATGTTTTTCTCACTTATTTCTTAATAAGACTAGTGTTTAATTGTCTAAAAAATTCGTGTAGTGTAATATTATTGAAAAAAATTTTGAAATATTTATTTATTTATTAGTATATAATTTTTACCCCTGCGTGTAAAAGCATTATAAAGAAACTTCTACGTCATTAAAGCAGAAAACATTTTTTTTCACTTATTTAATTGTTTATATTACTTTTTACCTTGTAAAGATCAATAAAATATGATTAAAGATATTTGCTTAGTTATAAATGCATCATATTTACACAGATATATTTTAATCCATTTTATACGCATTTAAATCAGAAAATATTTTTTTTTGCTTTTTTTTTATTTTTTAATGAGGCACGTTTTTTATTTTTAATAAATCATTATATTGTTGAATATTATAAATAAGAATTTTTAAATGTTTATTTATTTATAGATATAGATTTTTAATCTAGGAAACAATTGCGAGCTTTTTATAAACATTATCTTTAGCGAGCATTAATTTTAACGCTTAATTCAACAAGAGGCTTTTATTAATGAACGAAATAGCAATATTTCAATTAATTAATGTATCTTATGTTTTAAACACTTTTTTATTCATTAACAATTTATATTCTAAATATAGGTACGGCAAAAAGATTATACGATCATATTATCGAAATACCTTATGAAACTCGAGCTGCCATCTTGTCGGTCTGTCCCATCTGCATGGATTTAATAAGCATCTACAGAAGTCGCTAAATATTTTTAATTAATTATTCATTCGACGGCTATTACATAATTGTAAGTGTTTTGACTTCAATGATAATTAAAATAATACATTGAATATTCATTTATTAATAAATTATTGTTTTCTTCTATACGGGAATGTTGTCAGGTATTTTATATGAATTCAAAGAGATAAAAAATTTTGACTACTGGTTTTTAATTAGGCTCGTAAATAATTATTTATAATACTTAAAATTATAAAATATTAATAATAACTCTTTTAAAATATTTATTTATTTATATGTATATATCGATTTTCTATCCCATAAAAGCATTTTCAAGCATTTTGTAAGCATTTAAAGCAGAAAAGTTTTTTCTCTTATATTATTGCATTGTTAGTATTGCTAAAAAAACATTAAATATATATTTTTATTAATTAAAATAGACTTTTAACATATAGAAAACTTTTAAAACATTTTATACGCATTCAAGAAGAAAAAAATTTTTTCTATGATTTTTTTTAATAGGACCCTTTATTGTAATTAATGTAATATTAAATAAACATTTAACATATTCATTTATTTAAACTGTTGGTTAAAAAACTATTGAAATTTTTACAAGCATTTTTAAGCATTAAATAAAAACATGTTTTTGAAAATTATTTTAATTAGACTCTTGTTATCGTTTATAATACCTTATATTGTTTGGTATAATGTAATGAACAAAAAAAATTCATTTATTTTTAAATATGGTATAAAAATCTTATAAAAATGTTTTCAAGAATTTTATAAGCATGAAATAAAATCATTTTATTTTACAGTTGTTTCTGAGTGAGGCTCGTATTTAGTAGTTTATGATATTTTATTTTTTAAATATTATTAAGAAACACTCGAAATATATATTCTTTTAAACATATATTTATCAAAAATATAACAATGTTTTTAAAGCTTTTTAAATGCATTAATAGATAAAAAACCTTTTTGTACACTTACTTTATAATAGGGCTAGTATTCAATTTTTTATAATACTTATACCGTTAAAATATTATAAAAAGATTATGATAACATCTTATAAGCATTTAATGCAGAAACAATTTTTAATATATTACTTTTTTTATAAGGCTCGCAGTTAATTATATATAATTTTGTTATATATAATGTTGAGTCTTATTAAAAATTTTTTAAGTATTTATGCATTTCACATATAGATTTATACGTACGAAACAATTGCGAGCTTTTTATAAACGTTATGTTAATTGAGCATTAATTTTAACGCTTAATTTAGCAAGAGGCTTGTTATTAATGAATGAAATAGCAATGATTCGTGTAATTTGGGTAACAATTGATTTTAAATGCTTTTTTATTCATTACCAATTTATATACTTAAACGGCGAAAATATTTAATGATCATATTTACGAAATACCTTCTGAAACTCGAGGCGCCATGTTGTTGGTCAGCCCATCTGCATGGATTTAATAAGCATGTATAGCAATCGTTAAATATTTTATAATTAATTATTCATTCGACGTGTTATTAATTCTAAATAACTATGTTTTCATTAAAAATCATAAAAATAATACTTTAAACGTTAATTAGTTTATAAATTATTATTTTCTTATATTCGAGAACGTTCTCAAATATTTTATATCTTTCAATGAAGAAAGTATAATTTTCTGGAAGTAGATCAAATTATTTTTTACATATGGAATAGATATAAACGTGAAATTATTTGAGAATGCCTCGCGAAAGGTAGATTGCGCTGATTGGGTGATTGAACGCGCGATCGCCATGTTCGCCTTAAGTGGCGCCCTCTTTTTCGCCACCTGGTGAGCGGCAAATATCGTTAATCAATACTTAATCAATGCTTGTTCAATACTTGATTTTCGATACGCTGGTGGCGTTAGAGGTGCCAAAAATAAGTCTTTTCAACAATAAGCCTTTATAGCTGAAAACATATTTATTTTACATTAATTTTATAATAAGGTTTGTTATTAATTATTTATAATTTTTTGTATTATGAAGAAAAAATTTAATTCATTTTTTTATTCAGTCATATAGATTTAAGCATGTAGAGACATTTTAAAGCATTTTATAAACATTCATAGCAGAAAATTTTTTCTTTGCACTTATTTATAAGGAGTCGCTTATATTATTGTTTACAATACTTTATATTCTTAAATAATATTTTGAAATGTTTTAAATAATTATTTATAGAGACATATATGTTTTTAAAATATAAAAGAGTTGTTAAAGCATTTTATAAGCATTTAAAGCAGAAAACTTATTTATGCACAATAATTTTTCAATTAAGTTTGTTATTAATTATTTATGTGTCTTTATATCGTTATACGTTATTCAAAAATATAGTAATTCTTTTTTTATTAATTCATATAGAATTTAAAAATATAGAAACATTATAAAGCATTTTATTATTATCATTTAGAGCAGAAAACATTTTTTTCCACATTTTCCTTAATAAGGCTAGAATTTAATTGATTATAATACTTTCTTATTTCAGGAGATCGTTAAAATATTATGAAAAATACTTATTTAATTATAAATATATAATTTTTACACTTAGAAATAATGTAAACATTTTATATGCATTTAAAGCAGCAAATAATATCTTTTTATGATATATTTGATACGGCTCATATTTATTTGTTTATAATACTTTGAATTTGAATATATTATTTTAAAAAAATTTTAATATTTATTCATGTATAAAGATATAACTTTTACACATAGAAACAAATTAAAGCATTTTATACGCACATAATGCAGAAAATATGTTTTTCTCACTTATTTCTTAATAAGACTAGTGTTTAATTGTCTAAAAAATTCGTGTAGTGTAATATTATTGAAAAAAATTTTGAAATATTTATTTATTTATTAGTATATAATTTTTACCCCTGCGTGTAAAAGCATTATAAAGAAACTTCTACGTCATTAAAGCAGAAAACATTTTTTTTCACTTATTTAATTGTTTATATTACTTTTTACCTTGTAAAGATCAATAAAATATGATTAAAGATATTTGCTTAGTTATAAATGCATCATATTTACACAGATATATTTTAATCCATTTTATACGCATTTAAATCAGAAAATATTTTTTTTTGCTTTTTTTTTATTTTTTAATGAGGCACGTTTTTTATTTTTAATAAATCATTATATTGTTGAATATTATAAATAAGAATTTTTAAATGTTTATTTATTTATAGATATAGATTTTTATTATTAAATTTGATTATGTTCCTTTACATTCTTTGGTATGATTGTATTATCCTTGGATTTTTCATTTTTATCGACATGTTCAAATACAATAGAAGTTTCTTTAAGCTAGGTTGTTAATATTAAATAGAATTTTTTATTTAGTTATTTTTATTTACTTCTTATTTAATTGATTAGAAGACTTTTCATTCTTTGGTTTAATTAAAACTTTACATTCATACATTTATTTATAAGATCTTTAAAAAGCTATAAAAAATTCAGGCAAATAGTTGTTATTATTAAATAAAATCATTTTAATTTAGAGTTGTTATTTACATATTCTCTTATTCAATTGATTACAAGACTATATGTTCTTTGTTGTAATTGAATAAAACTTATTCCAACATATATTTATGGTGATGTTTAAATACCTATATAAATTGTACTAGTGCTTGCTAATTACGAAATAAAATAGTTTGTTTTAACAACTATTTTACAAGTTTCCTGTACTTCATTAATATGTTCCTTTACATTCTTTGGTATAATAAATAAACCTTATATTCATGGATTTATTTATGGAGAAGTTCAACTACCGTTAGTAGTTTGGCTAGCATTTGATAGTTATTAAGGAAAAACCTTTTATTCTAGACTTATTATTTACATATTCTTTATTCAATTGAATACAAGACTTTATGTTCTTTGTTGTAATTGAATAAAACTTATTTCCAACATATATTTATGGAGATGTTTAAATACCTATATAAATTGTACTAGTACTTGTTCATTATTAAATAAAATAGTTGTTTTACAGTTATTTTAACAATTTCGTGTACTTAATTGATTATGTTCCTTTACATTCTTTGGTATGATTGAATTATCCTTGTATTCGTTCATTTCTTTATCGACATGTTCAAATACCAATAGAAGTTTCGTTAACAGTTGTTATTATTAAATAGAATTTTTTATTTATTTATTTTTTAATTTACCTCTTATTAATTAATTAGAAGACTTTTCATTCTTTGGTTTTAATTAAAAACTTTACATTCATACATTTATTTATAAAGATCTTTAAAAAGCTATAAAAATATACAAAAATTTAGGCAAATAGTTGTTAATTATTAAATAAAATCATTTTATTTTAGAGTTATTATTTACTTTGGTATGATTGAATTATATTCTCTTATTCAAGTTTTGCTTACAAGATTTTATGTTCTTTGTTGTAATTGTATAAACCTTATTTCCTACATATATTTATGAAGATTTTTAAATATCTATATAAATTGTACTAGTACTTGTTAATTATTAAATAAAATATTTTGTTTTACAGTTATTTTATAAGTTTCTTGTACTTAATTGTTATGTTACTTTACATTCTTTGGTATAATAAATAAACCTTATATTCATGGATTTATTTATGGAGAAGTTCAAATACCGTTAGTAGTTTGGCTAGCATTTGATAGTTATTAAGGAAAAACATTTTATTCTAGAATTATTATTTACATATTCTTTTATTCAATTGAATACAAGACTTTATGTTCTTTGTTGTAATTGTATAAAACTTATTTCCTACATATATTTATGGAGATGTTTAAATACCTATATAAATTGTACTAGTACTTGTTCATTATTAAATAAAATAGTTTGTTTTACAGTTATTTTACAATTTTCGTGTACTTAATTGATTATGTTCCTTTACATTCTTTGGTATGATTGAATTATCCTTGTATTCGTTCATTTATTTATCGACATGTTCAAATACCAATAGAAGTTTCCTTAACAGTTGTTAATATTAAATAGAATTTTTTATTTATTTATTTTTTAATTTACCTCTTATTTAATTAATTAGAAGACTTCATTCTTTGGTTTTAATTAAAAACTTTACATTCATACATTTATTTATAAAGATCTTTAAAAGCTATTAAAATTTAGGCAAATAGTTGTTAATTATTAAATAAAAACATTTTATTTTAGAGTTATTATTTACATATTCTCTTATTCAATTGATTACAAGATTTTATGTTCTTTGTTGTAATTGAATAAACTTATTTCCAACATATATTTATGAAGATTTTTAAATACCTATATAAATTGTACTAGTACTTGTTAATTATTAAATAAAATAGTTTGTTTACAACTATTTACAAGTTTCCTGTACTTAATTAATATGTTCCTTACATTCTTTGGTATAATAAATAAACCTTATATTCATGGATTTATTTATGGAGAAGTTCAAATACCGTTAGTAGTTTGGCTAGCATTTGATAGTTATTAAGGAAAAACATTTTATTCTAGAATT
This sequence comes from Platyscapa corneri, assembly GCA_018907185.1. Lineage (NCBI taxonomy): Eukaryota > Metazoa > Arthropoda > Insecta > Hymenoptera > Agaonidae > Platyscapa > Platyscapa corneri. The sequence goes on along the minus strand of JACCHW010000220.1, from coordinate 4,227 downwards.
ATTATTTACATATTCTTTTATTCAATTGAATACAAGACTTTATGTTCTTTGTTGTAATTGAATAAAACTTATTTCCAACATATATTTATGGAGATGTTTAAATACCTATATAAATTGTACTAGTACTTGTTCATTATTAAATAAAATAGTTTGTTTTACAGTTATTTTACAATTTTCGTGTACTTAATTGATTATGTTCCTTTACATTCTTTGGTATGATTGAATTATCCTTGTATTCGTTCATTTCTTTATCGACATGTTCAAATACCAATAGAAGTTTCGTTAACAGTTGTTATTATTAAATAGAATTTTTTATTTATTTATTTTTTAATTTACCTCTTATTTAATTGATTAGAAGACTTTTCATTCTTTGGTTTTAATTAAAAACTTTACATTCATACATTTATTTATAAAGATCTTTAAAAAGCTATAAAAATTTAGGCAAATAGTTGTTAATTATTAAATAAAATCATTTTAATTTAGAGTTGTTATTTACATATTCTCTTATTCAATTGATTGCATGACTTTACGTTCTTTGTTATAATTGAATTAAAACTTATTTCCAACATATATTTATGAAGATTCTTAAATACCTATATAAATTGTACTAGTACTTGCTAATTACTAAATAAAATAGTTTGTTTTACAGTTATTTTACAATTTTCGTGTACTTAATTAATATGTTCCTTTACATTCTTTGGTATGATTGAATTATCCTTGTATTCGTTCATTTATCTATCGACATGTTCAAATACCAATAGAAGTTTGGCTAGCATTTGATAGTTATTAAGGAAAAACATTTTATTCTAGAATTATTATTTACATATTCTTTTATTCAATTGAATACAAGACTATATGTTCTTTGTTGTAATTGAATAAAACTTATTTCCAACATATATTTATGGAGATGTTTAAATACCTATATAAATTGTACTAGTACTTGTTCATTATTAAATAAAATAGTTTGTTTTACAGTTATTTTACAATTTTCGTGTACTTAATTGATTATGTTCCTTTACATTCTTTGGTATGATTGAATTATCCTTGTATTCGTTCATTTCTTTATCGACATGTTCAAATACCAATAGAAGTTTCCTTAACAGTTGTTATTATTAAATAGAATTTTTATTTATTTATTTTTTAATTTACCTCTTATTTAATTAATTAGAAGACTTTCATTCTTTGGTTTTAATTAAAAACTTTACATTCATACATTTATTTATAAAGATCTTTAAAAAGCTATAAAAATTAGGCAAATAGTTGTTAATTATTAAATAAAAACATTTTATTTCAGAGTTATTATTTACACATTCTCTTATTCAATTGATTACAAGATTTTATGTTCTTTGTTTTAATTGAATAAAACTTATTTCCAACATATATTTATGAAGATTTTTAAATACCTATATAAATTGTACTAGTACTTGTTAATTATTAAATAAAATATTTTGTTTACAACTATTTACAAGTTTCCTGTACTTAATTAATATGTTCCTTTACATTCTTTGGTATAATAAATAAACCTTATATTCATGGATTTATTTATGGAGAAGTTCAAATACCGTTAGTAGTTTGGCTAGCATTTGATAGTTATTAAGGAAAAACATTTTATTCTAGAATTATTATTTACATATTCTTTTATTCAATTGAATACAAGACTTTATGTTCTTTGTTATAATTGATTAAAACTTATTTCCAACATATATTTATGAAGATTCTTAAATAGCTATATAAATTGTACTAGTACTTGTTAATTATTAAATAAAATAGTTTGTTTTACAACTATTTTACAAGTTTCCTGTACTTAATTAATATGTTCCTTTACATTCTTTGGTATAATAAATAAACCTTATATTCATGGATTTATTTATGGAGAAGTTCAAATACCGTTAGTAGTTTGGCTAGCATTTGATAGTTATTAAGGAAAAACATTTTATTCTAGAATTATTATTTACATATTCTTTTATTCAATTGAATACAAGACTTTATGTTCTTTGTTGTAATTGAATAAAACTTATTTCCAACATATATTTATGGAGATGTTTAAATACCTATATAAATTGTACTAGTACTTGTTCATTATTAAATAAAATAGTTTGTTTTACAGTTATTTTACAATTTTCGTGTACTTAATTGATTATGTTCCTTTACATTCTTTGGTATGATTGAATTATCCTTGTATTCGTTCATTTCTTTATCGACATGTTCAAATACCAATAGAAGTTTCGTTAACAGTTGTTATTATTAAATAGAATTTTTTATTTATTTATTTTTTAATTTACCTCTTATTTAATTGATTAGAAGACTTTCATTCTTTGGTTTTAATTAAAAACTTTACATTCATACATTTATTTATAAAGATCTTTAAAAAGCTATAAAAATTTAGGCAAATAGTTGTTAATTATTAAATAAAATCATTTTATTTTAGAGTTATTATTTACATATTCTCTTATTCAATTGATTACAAGATTTTATGTTCTTTGTTGTAATTGAATAAAACTTATTTCCAACATATATTTATGAAGATTTTTAAATACCTATATAAATTGTACTAGTACTTGTTAATTATTAAATAAAATAGTTTGTTTACAACTATTTTACAAGTTTCCTGTACTTAATTAATATGTTCCTTTACATTCTTTGGTATAATAAATAAACCTTATATTCATGGATTTATTTATGGAGAAGTTCAAATACCGTTAGTAGTTTGGCTAGCATTTGATAGTGTATTAGGAAAAACATTTTATTCTAGAATTATTATTTACCATATTCTTTATTCAATTGAATACAAGAACTTTATGTTCTTTGTTTAATTTAATAAAACTTATTTCCAACAATATTTATGGAGATGTATGAAATACCTATATAAATTGTACTAAGTACTTGTTCATTATTAATAAAATAGTTTTGTTTTACAGGTTTTTAAACAATTTTTCGGTGTACTTAATTGATTCTGTTCCTTTACATTCTTGGTAATATTGAATTACCCTGTGTTATTCGTTCATTTATTTAATCGACATGTCAAATAGGCCAATAGAAGTTCCTTAACAGTTGTTTAATATTAATAGAATTTTTTATTTATTTATTTTTAATTTACCTCTTATTTAATTGATTAGAAGATTAGTCACTCTTTGGTTTTAATTAAAAACATTACATTCATACATATTATTTATAAAGATCTTTAAAAGCTATTAAAAGTTAGTAGGCAAATAGTTGTTAATTATTAAATAAAAACATTTTATTTTATAGTTATTATTTACTTGTTCTTTTATTCAATTGATTACAAGACTGTATGTTCTTTGTTGTAATTGTATAAACCTTATTTCCTACAGTTATTTATGGAGATGTTTAAATATCTATATAAATTTTACTAGAACTTGTTAATTATTAAATAAAATATTTTGTTTTACAGTTATTTTACAATTTTCGTGTACTTAATTGATTCTGTTCCTTTACATTCTTTGGTATGATTGAATTACCCTTGTATTCGTTCATTTATTTATCGACTTGTTCAAATACCAATAGAAGTTTCCTTAACAGTTGTTAATATTAAATAGAATTTTTTATTTATTTATTTTTTAATTTACATCTTATTTAATTGATTAGAAGACTTTTCACTCTTTGGTTTTAATTAAAAACTTTACATTCATACATTTATTTATAAAGATCTTTAAAAAGCTATAAAAATTTAGGCAAATAGTTGTTAATTATTAAATAAAAACATTTTATTTTAGAGTTATTATTTACATATTCTCTTATTCAATTGATTACAAGATTTTATGTTCTTTGTTGTAATTGAATAAAACTTATTTCCAACATATATTTATGAAGATTTTTAAATACCTATATAAATTGTACTAGTACTTGTTAATTATTAAATAAAATAGTTTGTTTACAACTATTTTACAAGTTTCCTGTACTTAATTAATATGTTCCTTTACATTCTTTGGTATAATAAATAAACCTTATATTCATGGATTTATTTATGGAGAAGTTCAAATACCGTTAGTAGTTTGGCTAGCATTTGATAGTTATTAAGGAAAAACATTTTATTCTAGAATTATTATTTACATATTCTTTTATTCAATTGAATACAAGACTTTATGTTCTTTGTTGTAATTGAATAAAACTTATTTCCAACATATATTTATGGAGATGTTTAAATACCTATATAAATTGTACTAGTACTTGTTAATTATTAAATAAAATAGTTTGTTTTACATTATT
>JACCHW010000219.1:0-22136 GCA_018907185.1 Platyscapa corneri | reverse complement strand
GCATAGTTGGGCGAGAGGCATGGGAAACCGGAAGGAGGAGAAGGGGGGATATGATAGACCATAGAATATAATGTAACATAATCAATAAAGTAACCAGAAAATTATAAAATAACTGTAATACAAAACATTTTATTTAATAATCAACAAGTTCTAGTCCAACTTCTATAGGTATTTAAATATCTCCATAAATAAATGTAGGAAATAAGGTTTATACAATTATAACAAAGAACATTAAGTTTTGTAATGAATTACACAAGAGAATAAGTGAATAATATCTCTAAAATGAAATGATTTTCTGTCATAATGAACAACTATTTAGCTAACTTTCAACAGCTTTTTAAACATTTCCATAATCAATTTAATGAATATAAGGTTTATATCATTATACGAAAGAATATAAAGTAACATAATCAATTAAGTTACCAGAAAATTATAAAATAACTGTAATACAAAATATTTTATTTAATAATCAACAAGTTCTAGTCAAACTTCTTTAGGTATTTTAAAATCTACATAAATAAGTGTAGGAAATAAGATTTTTACAATTATAACGAAGAACATAAAGTCTTGTAATCATTTGAAATAGAGAATAAGTGAATAATATCTCTAAAATAAAATGTTTTTCTGTCATAATTGAACAACTAATTAGCTAATTTTGCACAGCTTTTTAAAAACATTTCTAACTTTATTGAATAATATAAGGTTTGTATCATTATACGAACGATTAAAGTAACATCATCAATTAAGTGAACAAGAATTATAAAATAACAAAAAACCAAAATATTTTTTTACAATCAACAAGTTCTAGTCAACTTCTAAGGTATTGTAAAAATCTCCATAAATTAATGTGGGAAAATATGGTTTTATATAACAGTTATATCAAAGAACATAAAGTCTTGGTAATGAAATTGAACGGGTAAGAGAATAAGTGAATAATATCTCGAAAGAAAATGTTTTTATGTCATAATTAACAACTATTTAGCTAATTCTCAACAGCCTTTTTAAACATTTCTGTAATGAATAGAATGAATAGAAGTTTTTTTGAAATGCATTTACGAAAAACGGTATAGTACATAAGCAATTAAGTAACCAGAAAAATTATAAAATAACCAAAAAACAAAATATTTTATTTAATAATCAACAAGTTCTAGTCAAACTTCTATAGGTATTTTAAAATCTACATAAATAAATGTAGGAAATAAGGTTTATACAATTATAACAAAGAACATAAAGTCTTGTAATCAATTGAATTAGAGAATAAGTGAATAATAACGTTAAAATGAAATGATTTTCTGTCATAATTAACAACTATTTAGCTAATTTTCAACAGCTTTTTAAACATTTCTATAATTAATTGAATGAATATAAGGTTTATATCATTATACGAAAGAATATAAAGTAACATAATCAATTAAGTAACCAGAAAATTATAAAATAACTGTAAAACAAAATATTTTATTTAATAATCAACAAGTTCTAGTCAAACTTCTATAGATATTTAAATATCTCCATAAATAAATGTAGGAAATAAGGTTTATACAATTATAACAAAGAACATAAAGTCTTGTAATCAATTGAATAAGAGAATAAGTGAATAATAACTCTAAAATGAAATGTTTTTCTGTCATAATTAACAACTATTTAGCTAATTTTCAACAGCTTTTTAAACATTTCTATAATTAATTGAATGAATATAAGGTTTATATTATTATACCAAAGAATATAAAGTAACATAATCAATTAAGTAACCAGTAAATTATAAAATAACTGTAATACAAAATATTTTATTTAATAATCAACAAGTTCTAGTCAAACTTCTATAGGTATTTTAAAATCTACACAAATAAATGTAGGAAATAAGGTTTATACAATTATAACTAAGAACATAAAGACTTGTAATCAATTGAAATAGAGAATAAGTGAATAATATCTCTAAAATTAAATGTTTTTCTGTGATAATTAACAACTATTTAGCTAACTTTTAACAGCTAAACATTTTTATAATTAATTCAATGAATATATGGTTTATATCATTATACGAAAGAACATACAGTAACATAATCAATTGAGTAACCAGAAAATTATAAAATGTCTGTTAAACAAAATATTTTATTTAATAATCAACAAGTTCTAGTCAAACTTCTATAGATATTTAAATATCTCCATAAATAAATGTAGGAAATAAGGTTTATACAATTATAACAAAGAACATTAAGTTTTGTAATGAATTACACAAGAGAATAAGTGAATAATATCTCTAAAATGAAATGTTTTTCTGTCATAATTAACAACTATTTAGCTAACTTTCAACAGCTAAACATTTCTATAATTAATTCAATGAATATAAGGTTTATATCATTATACCAAAGAATATAATGTAACATAATCAATTAAGTAACCAGAAAATTATAAAATGTCTGTAAAACAAAATATTTTATTTAATAATCAACAAGTTCTAGTCAAACTTCTATAGGTATTTTAAAATCTACACAAATAAATGTAGGAAATAAGGTTTATACAATTATAACTAAGAACATAAAGACTTGTAATCAATTGAAATAGAGAATAAGTGAATAATATCTCTAAAATTAAATGTTTTTCTGTGATAATTAACAACTATTTAGCTAACTTTTAACAGCTAAACATTTTTATAATTAATTCAATGAATATATGGTTTATATCATTATACGAAAGAACATACAGTAACATAATCAATTAAGTAACCAGAAAATTATAAAATAACTGTAATACAAAATATTTTATTTAATAATCAACAAGTTCTAGTCAAACTTCTTTAGGTATTTTAAAATCTACATAAATAAGTGTAGGAAATAAGATTTTTACAATTATAACGAAGAACATAAAGTCTTGTAATCATTTGAAATAGAGAATAAGTGAAAAATATCTCTAAAATGAAATGTTTTTCTGTCATAATTAACAATTATTTAGCTAATTTTCAAAATTATTTTAAAAATTTTCATAATCAATTAAATGAATATAAGATTTATATTATTGTACCAAAGAATATAATGTAACATAATCAATTAAGTAACCAGAAAATTATAAAATAACTGTATTACAAAATATTTTATTTAATAATCAACAAGTTCTAGTCAAACTTCTTTAGGTATTTTAAAATATACATAAATAAATGTAGGAAATAAGGTTTGTACAATTATAACTAAGAACATAAAGTCTTGTAATCATTTGAAATACAGAATAAGTGAATAATATCTCTAAAATAAATTGTTTTTCTGTCATAATTAACAATTATTTAGCTTATTTTCAACATTATTTTTATCATTACCTTAATCAATTTAATGATTATAAGGTTTATATTATTAGACCATAGAATATAATGTAACATAATCAATTAAGTAACCAGAAAATTATAAAATAACTGTAATACAAAACATTTTATTTAATAATCAATAAGTTCTAGTCCAACTTCTATAGGTATTTAAATATCTCCATAAATAAATGTAGGAAATAAGGTTTATACAATTATAACAAAGAACATTAAGTTTTGTAATGAATTACACAAGAGAATAAGTGAATAATATCTCCAAAATGAAATGATTTTCTGTCATAATGAACAACTATTTAGCTAACTTTCAACAGCTTTTTAAACATTTCCATAATCAATTTAATGAATATAAGTTGTTTATCATTATACGAAACGATATAATAGTAACATATCAATTAAGTAACCATAAAATTATAAAAATAACGGAATAACAAAATATTTTATTTAACAATCAACAAGTTCTAGGCAAACTTCTAAAGGTATTTAAATATCTCCAAAAATAAATGTAGGGAAATATGGTTTAATACAATTATAACAATGGGAAGAGAAATCTGTGAAGCAGGGAAATAAGAGAATAAGTGAATAATTAACGCTAAAATAATTGTGGTTTCTGTCAGAATTAACAACTATTTAGCTAATTTTCAACAGTTTGTTTAACAGTTCTATAATTAAGTGAATGAATATAAGGTTTTTATATCAGTACACGAAACGAGGTAAGTACAATAATCGATTAAGTAAAGGAAAATTATAAGTAAAACAAAAAAACAAAATAACTTTATTTAATTAATTCAACAAGTTCTAGTCAAACTTCTATACGTATTTAAAATCTCCATAAATAAAATGTAGGAAATATGGTTTTTACAATTATAACGAAGAACATAAAGTCTTGTAATCATTTGAAATAGAGAATAAGTGAATAATATCTCTAAAATAAAATGTTTTTCTGTCATAATTAACAACTATTTAGCTAACTTTTAACAGCTAAACATTTTTATAATTAATTCAATGAATATATGGTTTATATCATTATACGAAAGAATATAAAGTAACATAATCAATTAAGTAACCAGAAAATTATAAAATAACTGTAATACAAAATATTTTATTTAATAATCAACAAGTTCTAGTCAAACTTCTATAGGTATTTTAAAATCTACATAAATAAATGTAGGAAATAAGGTTTATACAATTATAACAAAGAACATAAAGTCTTGTAATCAATTGAATAAGAGAATAAGTGAATAATATCTCTAAAATGAAATGTTTTTCTGTCATAATTAACAATTATTTAGCTAATTTTCAACATTATTTTAAACATTTTCATAATCAATTGAATGAATATAAGGTTTATATTATTATACCAAAGAATATAATGTAACATAATCAATTAAGTAACCAGAAAATTATAAAATAACTGTAATACAAAATATTTTATTTAATAATCAACAAGTTCTAGTCAAACTTCTATAGGTATTTTAAAATCTACATAAATAAATGTAGGAAATAAGGTTTATACAATTATAAAAAAGAACATTAAGTTTTGTAATAAATTAAACAAGAGAATAAGTGAATAATAAATTTAAAATTAAATGATTTTCTATCATAATTAACAACATTTAGCTAACTTTCAACAGCTTTTTAAACATTGCTATAATTAATTCAATGAATATATGGTTAATATCATTATACGAAAGAACATACAGTAACATAATCAATTAAGTAACCAGAAAATTATAAAATGTCTGTTAAACAAAATATTTTATTTAATAATCAACAAGTTCTAGTCAAACTTCTATAGGTATTTTAAAATCTACATAAATAAATGTAGGAAATAAGGTTTATACAATTATAACAAAGAACATAAAGTCTTGTAATCAATTGAAATAGAGAATAAGTGAATAATATCTCTAAAATAAAATGTTTTTCTGTCATAATTAACAACTATTTAGCTAACTTTCAACAGCTTTTTAAACATTTCTATAATTAATTTAATGAATATAAGGTTTATATCATTATACCAAAGAATATAATGTAACATAATCAATTAAGTAACCAGAAAATTATAAAATGTCTGTAAAACAAAATATTTTATTTAATAATCAACAAGTTCTAGTCAAACTTCTATAGGTATTTTAAAATCTACACAAATAAATGTAGGAAATAAGGTTTATACAATTATAACAAAGAACATTAAGTTTTGTAATGAATTACACAAGAGAATAAGTGAATAATATCTCTAAAATGAAATGTTTTTCTGTCATAATTAACAACTATTTAGCTAACTTTCAACAGCTAAACATTTCTATAATTAATTCAATGAATATAAGGTTTATATCATTATACGAAAGAATATAAAGTAACATAATCAATTAAGTAACCAGAAAATTATAAAATAACTGTAATACAAAATATTTTATTTAATAATCAACAAGTTCTAGTCAAACTTCTTTAGGTATTTTAAAATCTACATAAATAAGTGTAGGAAATAAGATTTTTACAATTATAACGAAGAACATAAAGTCTTGTAATCATTTGAAATAGAGAATAAGTGAATAATATCTCTAAAATAAAATGTTTTTCTGTCATAATTAACAACTATTTAGCTAACTTTTAACAGCTAAACATTTTTATAATTAATTCAATGAATATATGGTTTATATCATTATACGAAAGAATATAAAGTAACATAATCAATTAAGTAACAAGAAAATTATAAAATAACTGTAATACAAAATATTTTATTTAATAATCAACAATTTCTAGTCAAACTTCTTTAGGTATTTTAAAATCTACATAAATAAATGTAGGAAATAAGGTTTATACAATTATAACTAAGAACATAAAGTCTTGTAATCAATTGAATTAGAGAATAAGTGAAAAATATCTCTAAAATGAAATGTTTTTCTGTCATAATTAACAATTATTTAGCTAATTTTCAAAATTATTTTAAAAATTTTCATAATCAATTAAATGAATATAAGGTTTATATTATTATACCAAAGAATATAATGTAACATAATCAATTAAGTAACCAGAAAATTATAAAATAACTGTAATACAAAATATTTTATTTAATAATCAACAAGTTCTAGTCAAATTTCTATAGGTATTTAAAAATCTACACAAATAAATGTAGGAAATAAGGTTTATACAATTATAAAAAAGAACATAAAGTTTTGTAATAAATTAAATAAGAGAATAAGTGAATAATAAATTTAAAATAAAATGATTTTCTATCATAATTAACAACTATTTAGCTAACTTTCAACAGCTTTTTAAACATTTCTATAATTAATTCAATGAATATAAGGTTTATATTATTATACCAAAGAATATAAAGTAACATAATCAATTAAGTAACCAGAAAATTATAAAATAACTGTAATACAAAATATTTTATTTAATAATCAACAAGTTCTAGTCAAATTTCTATATGTATTTTAAAATCTACACAAATAAATGTAGGAAATAAGGTTTATACAATTATAACTAAGAACATAAAGTCTTGTAATCCATTGAAATAGAGAATAAGTGAATAATATCTCTAAAATTAAATGATTTTCTGTCATAATTAACAACTATTTAGCTAACTTTCAACAGCTTTTTAAACATTTCCATAATCAATTTAATGAATATAAGGTTTATATCATTATACGAAAGAATATACAGTAACATAATCAATTAAGTAACCAGAAAATTATAAAATGTCTGTTAAACAAAATATCTTATTTAATAATCAACAAGTTCTAGTCAAACTTCTATAGGTATTTTAAAATCTACACAAATAAATGTAGGAAATAAGGTTTATACAATTATAACTAAGAACATAAAGACTTGTAATCAATTGAAATAGAGAATAAGTGAATAATATCTCTAAAATTAAATGTTTTTCTGTGATAATTAACAACTATTTAGCTAACTTTTAACAGCTAAACATTTTTATAATTAATTCAATGAATATATGGTTTATATCATTATACGAAAGAACATACAGTAACATAATCAATTAAGTAACCAGAAAATTATAAAATAACTGTAATACAAAATATTTTATTTAATAATCAACAAGTTCTAGTCAAACTTCTATAGGTATTTTAAAATCTACATAAATAAATGTAGGAAATAAGGTTTATACAATTATAACTAAGAACATAAAGTCTTGTAATCAATTGAAAAAGAGAATAAGTGAATAATATCTCTAAAATAAAATGATTTTCTGTCATAATTAACAACTATTTAGCTAATTTTCAACAGCTTTTTAAACATTTCTATAATTAATTGAATGAATATAAGGTTTATATCATTATACAAAAGAATATAAAGTAACATAATCAATTAAGTAACCAGAAAATTATAAAATGTCTGTAAAACAAAATATTGTATTTAATAAATAACAGGTTCTAGTCAAATTTATATACGTATTTAAAAATCTCCATAAATAAATGTAGGAAATAAGGTTTATACAATTATAACAAAGAACATTAAGTTTTGTAATGAATTAAACAAGAGAATAAGTGAATAATAACTCTAAAATAAAATGTTTTTCTGTCATAATTAACAACTATTTAGCTAACTTTCAACAGCTTTTTAAACATTTCTATAATTAATTCAATGAATATATGGTTTATATCATTATACGAAAGAATATAAAGTAACATAATCAATTAAGTAACCAGAAAATTATAAAATAACAATAAAACAAAATATTTTATTTAATAATCAACAAGTTCTAGTCAAACTTCTATAGGTATTTAAATATCTCCATAAATAAATGTAGGAAATATGGTTTATACAATTATAACAAAGAACATAAACTCTTGTAATCAATTGAATAAGAGAATAAGTGAATAATAACTCTAAAATAAAATGTTTTTCTGTCATAATTAACAACTATTTAGCTAATTTTCAACAGTTTTTTAAACATTCTATAATTAATTGAATGAATATAAGGTTTTTATCATTATACGAAACGATGTAAAGTAACATAATCAATTAAGTAACCAGAAAATTATAAAATAACAAGAAAACAAAATATTTTATTTAACAATCAACAAGTTCTAGTCAAACTTCTAAAGGTATTTAAAAATCTCCATAAATAAATGTAGGGAAATATGGTTTATACAATTATATCAAAGAACATAAAGTCTTGTAATGAATTGAACAAGAGAATAAGTGAATAATATACTCTAAAATAAAATGTTTTTCTGTCATAATTAACAACTATTTAGCTAATTTCAACAAGGTTTTTAAACATTTCTATAATTAATTGAATGAATATAAGGTTTTTATCATTATACGAAACGATGTAAAGTAACATAATCAATTAAGTAACCAGAAAATTATAAAATAACAAAAAACAAAATATTTTATTTAACAATCAACAAGTTCTAGTCAAACTTCTAAAGGTATTTAAATATCTCCATAAATAAATGTAGGAAATATGGTTTATACAATTATAACAAAGAACATTAAGTTTTGTAATGAATTAAACAAGAGAATAAGTGAATAATAAATTTAAAATTAAATGATTTTCTATCATAATTAACAACTATTTAGCTAACTTTCAACAGCTTTTTAAACATTTCTATAATTAATTCAATGAATATATGGTTTATATCATTATACGAAAGAATATACAGTAACATAATCAATTAAGTAACCAGAAAATTATAAAATAACTGTAAAACAAAATATTTTATTTAATAATCAACAAGTTCTAGTCAAACTTCTATAGATATTTAAATATCTCCATAAATAAATGTAGGAAAGAAGGTTTATACAATTATAACAAAGAACATTAAGTTTTGTAATGAATTACACAAGAGAATAAGTGAATAATATCGCTAAAATGAAATGTTTTTCTGTCATAATTAACAACTATTTAGCTAACTTTCAACAGCTAAATATTTCTATAATCAATTGAATGAATATAAGGTTTATATTATTATACCAAAGAATATAAAGTAACATAATCAATTAAGTAACCAGAAAATTATAAAATAACTGTAATACAAAATATTTTATTTAATAATCAACAAGTTCTAGTCAAACTTCTATAGATATTTAAAAATCTACATAAATAAATGTAGGAAATAAGATTTTTACAATTATAACGAAGAACATAAAGTCTTGTAATGAATTAAACAAGAGAATAAGTGAATAATAAATTTAAAATTAAATGATTTTCTATCATAATTAACAACTATTTTGCTAACTTTCAACAGCTTTTTAAACATTTCTATAATTAATTCAATGAATATATGATTTATATCATTATACGAAAGAATATACAGTAACATAATCAATTAAGTAACCAGAAAATTATAAAATGTCTGTAAAACAAAATATTTTATTTAACAATCAACAAGTTCTAGTCAAACTTCTATAGGTATTTTATAATCTACATAAATAAATGTAGGAAATAAGATTTATAAAATTATAACAAAGAACATAAAGTCTTGTAATGAATTGAACAAGTCAAAAAGGGAATAATATCTCTAAAATAAAATGTTTTTCTGTAATAATTAACAACTATTTGGCTAATTTTCAACAGCTTTTTATATATTTCTACAATTAATTAAATGAATATAAGGTTTGTATCATTATACCAAAGAATATAATGTAACATAATCAATTAAGTAAACAGAAAATTATAAAATGTCTGTAAAACAAAATATTTTATTTAACAATCAACAAGTTCTAGTCAAACTTCTATAGGTATTTTATAATCTACATAAATAAATGTAGGAAATAAGATTTATAAAATTATAACAAAGAACATAAAGTCTTGTAATCAATTGAACAAGTCAAAAAGGGAATAATATCTCTAAATTAAAATGTTTTTCAGTCATAATTAACAACTATTTGGCTAATTTTCAACAGCTTTTTAAACATTTCTACAATTCATTGAATGAATATAAGGTTTATATCATTATACCAAAGAATATAATAAAACATAATCAATTAAGTAACCAGAAAATTATAAAAGAACTGTAAAACAAAATATTTTATTTAATATTCAACAAGTTCTAGTCAAACTTCTATTGGTATTTTAAAATCTCCATAAATAAATGTAGAAAATTAGATTTTTACAATTATAACAAAGAACATTAAGTTTTGTAATGAATTAAACAAGAGAATAAGTCAATAATAACTCTAAAATAAAATGCTTTTCTGTCATAATTAACAACTATTTAGCTAACTTTCAACAGCTATTTAAACCTTTCTATAATTAATTCAATTAATATATGGTTTATATCATAATACGAAAGAATATAAAGTAACATAATCAATTAAGTAACCAGAAAATTATAAAATAACTGTAAACGAAAATATTTTATTTAACAATCAACAAGTTTTAGTCAAACTTCTATAGATATTTAAAAATCTACATAAATAAATGTAGGAAATAAGATTTTTACAATTATAACGAAGAACATAAAGTCTTGTAATGAATTAAACAAGTGAATAAGTGAATAATAAATTTAAAATTAAATGATTTTCTATCATAATTAACAACTATTTTGCTAACTTTCAACAGCTTTTTAAACATTTCTATAATTAATTCAATGAATATATGATTTATATCATTATAGGAAAGAATATACAGTAACATAATCAATTAAGTAACCAGAAAATTATAAAATGTCTGTAAAACAAAATATTTTATTTAACAATCAACAAGTTCTAGTCAAACTTCTATAGGTATTTTATAATCTACATAAATAAATGTAGGAAATAAGATTTATAAAATTATAACAAAGAACATAAAGTCTTGTAATGAATTGAACAAGTCAAAAAGGGAATAATATCTCTAAAATAAAATGTTTTTCTTTAATAATTAACAACTATTTGCCTAATTTTCAACAGCTTTTTAAACATCTCTATAATTAAGTGAATGAATATAAGGTTTATATCATTATACCAAAGAATATAAAGTAACATAAACAATTAAGTAAACAGAAAATTATAAAATGTCTGTAAAACAAAATATTTTATTTAACAATCAACAAGTTCTAGTCAAACTTCTATAGGTATTTTATAATCTACATAAATAAATGTAGGAAATAAGATTTATAAAATTATAACAAAGAACATAAAGTCTTGTAATGAATTGAACAAGTCAAAAAGGGAATAATATCTCTAAATTAAAATGTTTTTCAGTCATAATTAACAACTATTTGCCTAATTTTCAACAGCTTTTTAAACATTTCTATAATTAAGTGAATGAATATAAGGTTTATATCATTATACCAAAGAATATAAAGTAACATAATCAATTAAGTAACCAGAAAATTATAAAATGTCTGTAAAACAAAATATTTTATTTAATAATCAACAAGTTCTAGTCAAACTTCTATAGGTATTTTAAAATCTACACAAATAAATGTAGGAAATAAGGTTTATACAATTATAAAAAAGAACATTAAGTTTTGTAATGAATTAAACAAGAGAATAAGTGAATAATAAATTTAAAATTAAATGATTTTCTATCATAATTAACAAGTATTTAGCTAACTTTCAACAGCTTTTTAAACATTTCTATAATTAATTCAATGAATATATGGTTTATATCATTATACGAAAGAATATACAGTAACATAATCAATTGAGTAACCAGAAAATTATAAAATAACTGCCAAAGAAAATATTTTATTTAATAATCAACAAGTTCTAGTCAAACTTCTATAGATATTTAAATATCTCCATAAATAAATGTAGGATAAAAGGTTTATACAATTATAAAAAAGAACATTAAGTTTTGTAATGAATTAAACAAGAGAATAAGTCCAATAATATCTTTAAAATAAAATGTTTTTCTGTCATAATTAACAACTATTTGGCTAATTTTCAACAGCTTTTTATATATTTCTACAATTAATTAAATGAATATAAGGTTTGTATCATTATACCAAAGAATATAATGTAACATAATCAATTAAGTAACCAGAAAATTATAAAATGTCTGTAAAACAAAATATTTTATGTAATAATCAACAAGTTCTAGTCAAACTTCTTTAGGTATTTTAAAATCTACATAAATAAATGTAGGAAATAAGGTTTATACAATTATAACTAAGAACATAAAGTCTTGTAATCATTTGAAATAGAGAATAAGTGAATAATATCTCTAAAATAAAATGTTTTTCTCTCATAATTAACAAGTATTTATCTAATTTTTAACAGGTTTTTAAACATTTGTATAATTAATTAAATAAATATAAGGTTTATATCATTATACAAAATAATATAAAGCAACATAATCAATTAAGTAACCAGAAAATTATAAAATAACTGTAATACAAAATATTTTATTTAATAATCAACAAGTTCTAGTCAAACTTCTATAGGTATTTAAAAATCTCCATAAATAAATGTAGGCTAAAAGGTTTATACATTTATAAAAAAGAACATTATGTTTTGTAATGAATTACACAAGAGAATAAGTGAATAATAAATTTAAAATTAAATGATTTTCTGTCATAATTAACAACTATTTAGCTAACTTTCAACAGCTATTTAAATATTTCTATAATTAATTCAATGAATATATGTTATATATCATAATACGAAAGAATATAAAGTAACATAATCAATTGAGTAACCAGAAAATTATAAAATAACTGCCAAAGAAAATATTTTATTTAATAATCAACAAGTTCTAGTCAAACTTCTATAGATATTTAAATATCTCCATAAATAAATGTAGGCTAAAAGGTTTATACAATTATAAAAAAGAACATTAAGTTTTGTAATGAATTAAACAAGAGAATAAGTCAATAATAACTCTAAAATAAAATGCTTTTCTGTCATCATTAACAACTATTTAGCTAACTTTCAACAGCTATTTAAATATTTCTATAATTAATTCAATGAATATAAGGTTTGTATCATTATACCAAAGAATATAATGTAACATAATCAATTAAGTAACCAGAAAATTATAAAATAACAGTAAAAGAAAATATTTTATTTAATAATCAACAAGTTCTAGTCAAACTTCTATAGATATTTAAATATCTCCATAAATAAATGTAGGAAATAAGGTTTATACAATTATAACAAAGAACATTAAGTTTTGTAATGAATTACACAAGAGAATAAGTGAATAATATCTCTAAAATGAAATGTTTTTCTGTCATAATTAACAACTATTTAGCTAACTTTCAACAGCTAAACATTTCTATAATTAATTCAATGAATATATGGTTTATATTATTATACCAAAGAATATAATGTAACATAATCAATTAAGTAACCAGTAAATTATAAAATAACTGTAATACAAAATATTTTATTTAATAATCAACAAGTTCTAGTCAAACTTCTATAGGTATTTTAAAATCTACACAAATAAATGTAGGAAATAAGGTTTATACAATTATAACTAAGAACATAAAGACTTGTAATCAATTGAAATAGAGAATAAGTGAATAATATCTCTAAAATTAAATGTTTTTCTGTGATAATTAACAACTATTTAGCTAACTTTTAACAGCTAAACATTTTTATAATTAATTCAATGAATATATGGTTTATATCATTATACGAAAGAACATACAGTAACATAATCAATTAAGTAACCAGAAAATTATAAAATAACTGTAATACAAAATATTTTATTTAATAATCAACAAGTTCTAGTCAAACTTCTTTAGGTATTTTAAAATCTACATAAATAAGTGTAGGAAATAAGATTTTTACAATTATAACGAAGAACATAAAGTCTTGTAATCATTTGAAATAGAGAATAAGTGAAAAATATCTCTAAAATGAAATGTTTTTCTGTCATAATTAACAATTATTTAGCTAATTTTCAAAATTATTTTAAAAATTTTCATAATCAATTAAATGAATATCAGGTTTATATTATAATACCAAAGAATATAAGTAACATAATCAATAAGTAACCCAGAAAATTAAAATAACTGTAAAAAAATATTTATTTAAAATCAACAAGTTCTAGTCAAATTTCAATAGTATTTAAAATCTCCAAAATAATGTGGGAAATAGGTTTATACATTTATAACAAAGAACTTAGTTTTGTAATCAATTGAATAGAGAATAATGAATAATAACTCTAAAATAAAAATGTTTTTATTCAATTAACAATACTATTTAGCTAATTTTCAACAGTTTTTAAACATTTCTATAATTAATTGAATGAATACAGGTTTTTTTATACACAAAATATAAAAGTAACATACTCAATTAAGTAACCAGAAAATTAAAATAACAAAAAACAAAATATTTTATTTAACAATCACAAGTTCTAGTCAAATTCTATAGTTATTAAATATCTCCAAAATAATGTAGGAAATAAGGTTTATACAATTATAACAAAGAACATTAAGTTTTGTAATGAATTACACAAGAGAATAAGTGAATAATATCTCCAAAATGAAATGATTTTCTGTCATAATGAACAACTATTTAGCTAACTTTCAACAGCTTTTTAAACATTTCCATAATCAATTTAATGAATATAAGGTTTATATCATTATACGAAAGAATATACAGTAACATAATCAATTAAGTAACCAGAAAATTATAAAATGTCTGTAAAACAAAATATTTTATTTAATAATCAACAAGTTCTAGTCAAACTTCTTTAGGTATTTTAAAATCTACATAAATAAGTGTAGGAAATAAGATTTTTACAATTATAACGAAGAACATAAAGTCTTGTAATCATTTGAAATAGAGAATAAGTGAATAATATCTCTAAAATAAAATGTTTTTCTGTCATAATTAACAACTATTTAGCTAACTTTTAACAGCTAAACATTTTTATAATTAATTCAATGAATATATGGTTTATATCATTATACGAAAGAATATAAAGTAACATAATCAATTAAGTTACCAGAAAATTATAAAATAACTGTAATACAAAATATTTTATTTAATAATCAACAAGTTCTAGTCAAACTTCTTTAGGTATTTTAAAATCTACATAAATAAGTGTAGGAAATAAGATTTTTACAATTATAACGAAGAACATAAAGTCTTGTAATCATTTGAAATAGAGAATAAGTGAATAATATCTCTAAAATAAAATGTTTTTCTGTCATAATTAACAACTATTTAGCTAACTTTTAACAGCTAAACATTTTTATAATTAATTCAATGAATATATGGTTTATATCATTATACGAAAGAATATAAAGTAACATAATCAATTAAGTAACCAGAAAATTATAAAATAACTGTAATACAAAATATTTTATTTAATAATCAACAAGTTCTAGTCAAACTTCTTTAGGTATTTTAAAATCTACATAAATAAATGTAGGAAATAAGGTTTATACAATTATAACTAAGAACATAAAGTCTTGTAATCAATTGAATTAGAGAATAAGTGAAAAATATCTCTAAAATGAAATGTTTTTCTGTCATAATTAACAATTATTTAGCTAATTTTCAAAATTATTTTAAAAATTTTCATAATCAATTAAATAAATATAAGGTTTATATCATTATACAAAATAATATAAAGCAACATAATCAATTAAGTAACCAGAAAATTATAAAATAACTGTAATACAAAACATTTTATTTAATAATCAACAAGTTCTAGTCAAACTTCTATAGATATTTAAATATCTCCCTAAGTAAATGTAGGCTAAAAGGTTTATACATTTATAAAAAAGAACATTATGTTTTGTAATGAATTACACAAGAGAATAAGTGAATAATAAATTTAAAATTAAATGATTTTCTGTCATAATTAACAACTATTTGGCTAATTTTCAACAGCTTTTTATATATTTCTACAATTAATTAAATGAATATAAGGTTTGTATCATTATACCAAAGAATATAATGTAACATAATCAACTAAGTAACCTGAAAATTATAAAATAACTTTAATACAAAATATTTTATTAAATAGTCAACAAGTTCTAGTCAAACTTCTATAGATATTTAAAAATCTACATAAATAAATGTAGGAAATAAGATTTTTACAATTATAACGAAGAACATAAAGTCTTGTAATGAATTAAACAAGAGAATAAGTGAATAATAAATTTAAAATTAAATGATTTTCTATCATAATTAACAACTATTTTGCTAACTTTCAACAGCTTTTTAAACATTTCTATAATTAATTCAATGAATATATGATTTATATCATTATACGAAAGAATATACAGTAACATAATCAATTATGTAACCAGAAAAGTATAAAATAACTGTAAAAGAAAATATTTTATTTAATAATCAACAAGTTCTAGTCAAACTTCTATAGATATTTAAATATCTCCATAAATAAATGTAGGAAAGAAGGTTTATACAATTATAACAAAGAACATTAAGTTTTGTAATGAATTACACAAGAGAATAAGTGAATAATATCGCTAAAATGAAATGTTTTTCTGTCATAATTAACAACTATTTAGCTAACTTTCAACAGCTAAATATTTCTATAATCAATTGAATGAATATAAGGTTTATATTATTATACCAAAGAATATAAAGTAACATAATCAATTAAGTAACCAGAAAATTATAAAATAACTGTATTACAAAATATTTTATTTAATACTCAACAAGTTCTAGTCAAACTTCTTTAGGTATTTTAAAATATACATAAATAAATGTAGGAAATAAGGTTTGTACAATTATAACTAAGAACATAAAGTCTTGTAATCATTTGAAATACAGAATAAGTGAATAATATCTCTAAAATAAATTGTTTTTCTGTCATAATTAACAATTATTTAGCTTATTTTCAACATTATTTTTATCATTACCATAATCAATTTAATGATTATAAGGTTTATATTATTAGACCATAGAATATAATGTAACATAATCAATAAAGTAACCAGAAAATTATAAAATAACTGTAATACAAAACATTTTATTTAATAATCAACAAGTTCTAGTCCAACTTCTATAGGTATTTAAATATCTCCATAAATAAATGTAGGAAATAAGGTTTATACAATTATAACAAAGAACATTAAGTTTTGTAATGAATTACACAAGAGAATAAGTGAATAATATCTCCAAAATGAAATGATTTTCTGTCATAATGAACAACTATTTAGCTAACTTTCAACAGCTTTTTAAACATTTCCATAATCAATTTAATGAATATAAGGTTTATATCATTATACGAAAGAATATACAGTAACATAATCAATTAAGTAACCAGAAAATTATAAAATGTCTGTAAAACAAAATATTTTATTTAATAATCAACAAGTTCTAGTCAAACTTCTTTAGGTATTTTAAAATCTACATAAATAAGTGTAGGAAATAAGATTTTTACAATTATAACGAAGAACATAAAGTCTTGTAATCATTTGAAATAGAGAATAAGTGAATAATATCTCTAAAATAAAATGTTTTTCTGTCATAATTAACAACTATTTAGCTAACTTTTAACAGCTAAACATTTTTATAATTAATTCAATGAATATATGGTTTATATCATTATACGAAAGAATATAAAGTAACATAATCAATTAAGTTACCAGAAAATTATAAAATAACTGTAATACAAAATATTTTATTTAATAATCAACAAGTTCTAGTCAAACTTCTTTAGGTATTTTAAAATCTACATAAATAAGTGTAGGAAATAAGATTTTTACAATTATAACGAAGAACATAAAGTCTTGTAATCATTTGAAATAGAGAATAAGTGAATAATATCTCTAAAATAAAATGTTTTTCTGTCATAATTAACAACTATTTAGCTAACTTTTAACAGCTAAACATTTTTATAATTAATTCAATGAATATATGGTTTATATCATTATACGAAAGAATATAAAGTAACATAATCAATTAAGTAACCAGAAAATTATAAAATAACTGTAATACAAAATATTTTATTTAATAATCAACAAGTTCTAGTCAAACTTCTTTAGGTATTTTAAAATCTACATAAATAAATGTAGGAAATAAGGTTTATACAATTATAACTAAGAACATAAAGTCTTGTAATCAATTGAATTAGAGAATAAGTGAAAAATATCTCTAAAATGAAATGTTTTTCTGTCATAATTAACAATTATTTAGCTAATTTTCAAAATTATTTTAAAAATTTTCATAATCAATTAAATAAATATAAGGTTTATATCATTATACAAAATAATATAAAGCAACATAATCAATTAAGTAACCAGAAAATTATAAAATAACTGTAATACAAAACATTTTATTTAATAATCAACAAGTTCTAGTCAAACTTCTATAGATATTTAAATATCTCCCTAAGTAAATGTAGGCTAAAAGGTTTATACATTTATAAAAAAGAACATTATGTTTTGTAATGAATTACACAAGAGAATAAGTGAATAATAAATTTAAAATTAAATGATTTTCTGTCATAATTAACAACTATTTGGCTAATTTTCAACAGCTTTTTATATATTTCTACAATTAATTAAATGAATATAAGGTTTGTATCATTATACCAAAGAATATAATGTAACATAATCAACTAAGTAACCTGAAAATTATAAAATAACTTTAATACAAAATATTTTATTAAATAGTCAACAAGTTCTAGTCAAACTTCTATAGATATTTAAAAATCTACATAAATAAATGTAGGAAATAAGATTTTTACAATTATAACGAAGAACATAAAGTCTTGTAATGAATTAAACAAGAGAATAAGTGAATAATAAATTTAAAATTAAATGATTTTCTATCATAATTAACAACTATTTTGCTAACTTTCAACAGCTTTTTAAACATTTCTATAATTAATTCAATGAATATATGATTTATATCATTATACGAAAGAATATACAGTAACATAATCAATTATGTAACCAGAAAAGTATAAAATAACTGTAAAAGAAAATATTTTATTTAATAATCAACAAGTTCTAGTCAAACTTCTATAGATATTTAAATATCTCCATAAATAAATGTAGGAAAGAAGGTTTATACAATTATAACAAAGAACATTAAGTTTTGTAATGAATTACACAAGAGAATAAGTGAATAATATCGCTAAAATGAAATGTTTTTCTGTCATAATTAACAACTATTTAGCTAACTTTCAACAGCTAAATATTTCTATAATCAATTGAATGAATATAAGGTTTATATTATTATACCAAAGAATATAAAGTAACATAATCAATTAAGTAACCAGAAAATTATAAAATAACTGTATTACAAAATATTTTATTTAATACTCAACAAGTTCTAGTCAAACTTCTTTAGGTATTTTAAAATATACATAAATAAATGTAGGAAATAAGGTTTGTACAATTATAACTAAGAACATAAAGTCTTGTAATCATTTGAAATACAGAATAAGTGAATAATATCTCTAAAATAAATTGTTTTTCTGTCATAATTAACAATTATTTAGCTTATTTTCAACATTATTTTTATCATTACCATAATCAATTTAATGATTATAAGGTTTATATTATTAGACCATAGAATATAATGTAACATAATCAATAAAGTAACCAGAAAATTATAAAATAACTGTAATACAAAACATTTTATTTAATAATCAACAAGTTCTAGTCCAACTTCTATAGGTATTTAAATATCTCCATAAATAAATGTAGGAAATAAGGTTTATACAATTATAACAAAGAACATTAAGTTTTGTAATGAATTACACAAGAGAATAAGTGAATAATATCTCCAAAATGAAATGATTTTCTGTCATAATTAACAAGTATTTAGCTAATTTTCAACAGCTTTTTAAACATTTCTATAATTAATTGAATGAATATAAGGTTTATATCATTATACGAAAGAATATAAAGTAACATAATCAATTAAGTAACCAGAAAATTATAAAATAACTGTAAAACAAAATATTTTATTTAATAATCAACAAGTTCTAGTCAACTTCTATAGGTATTTAAAATCTCCATAAATAAATGTAGGAAATATGGTTTATACAATTATAACAAAGAACATAAAGTCTTGTAATCAATTGAATAAGAGAATAAGTGAATAATAACTCTAAAATAAAATGTTTTTCTGTCATAATTAACAACTATTTAGCTAATTTTCAACAGTTTTTAAACATTTCTATAATTAATTGAATGAATATAAGGTTTTTATCATTATACAAAAGAATATAAAGTAACATAATCAATTAAGTAACCAGAAAATTATAAAATAACTGTAAAACAAAATATTTTATTTAATTAATCAACAAGTTCTAGTCAAACTTCTAATAGGTATTTAAAATCTCCATAAATAAATGTTGGAAATATGGTTTATAAATTATAACAAAGAACATAAACTCTTGTAATCAATTGAATAAGAGAATAAGTGAATAATAACTCTAAAATAAATGTTTTTCTGTCATAATTAACAACTATTTAGCTCATTTTAAACAGCTTTTTAAACATTTCTACAATTAATTGAATGAATATAAGGTTTATATTATTATACAAAAGAATATAAAGTAACATAATCAATTAAGTAACCAGAAAATTATAAAATAACTGTAATACAAAATATTTTATTTAATAACCAACAAGTTCTAGTCAAATTTCTATAGGTATTTAAAAATCTCCATAAATAAATGTAGGAAATAAGGTTTATACAATTATAACAAAGAACATAAAGTCTTGTAATCAATTGAATAAGAGAATAAGTGAATAATAACTCTAAAATGAAATGTTTTTCTGTCATAATTAACAATTATTTAGCTAATTTTCAAAATTATTTTAAAAATTTTCATAATCAATTAAATAAATATAAGGTTTATATCATTATACAAAATAATATAAAGCAACATAATCAATTAAGTAACCAGAAAATTATAAAATAACTGTAATACAAAACATTTTATTTAATAATCAACAAGTTCTAGTCAAACTTCTATAGATATTTAAATATCTCCCTAAGTAAATGTAGGCTAAAAGGTTTATACATTTATAAAAAAGAACATTATGTTTTGTAATGAATTACACAAGAGAATAAGTGAATAATAAATTTAAAATTAAATGATTTTCTGTCATAATTAACAACTATTTGGCTAATTTTCAACAGCTTTTTATATATTTCTACAATTAATTAAATGAATATAAGGTTTGTATCATTATACCAAAGAATATAATGTAACATAATCAACTAAGTAACCTGAATATTATAAAATAACTTTAATACAAAATATTTTATTAAATAGTCAACAAGTTCTAGTCAAACTTCTATAGATATTTAAAAATCTACATAAATAAATGTAGGAAATAAGATTTTTACAATTATAACGAAGAACATAAAGTCTTGTAATGAATTAAACAAGAGAATAAGTGAATAATAAATTTAAAATTAAATGATTTTCTATCATAATTAACAACTATTTTGCTAACTTTCAACAGCTTTTTAAACATTTCTATAATTAATTCAATGAATATATGATTTATATCATTATACGAAAGAATATACAGTAACATAATCAATTATGTAACCAGAAAAGTATAAAATAACTGTAAAAGAAAATATTTTATTTAATAATCAACAAGTTCTAGTCAAACTTCTATAGATATTTAAATATCTCCATAAATAAATGTAGGAAAGAAGGTTTATACAATTATAACAAAGAACATTAAGTTTTGTAATGAATTACACAAGAGAATAAGTGAATAATATCGCTAAAATGAAATGTTTTTCTGTCATAATTAACAACTATTTAGCTAACTTTCAACAGCTAAATATTTCTATAATCAATTGAATGAATATAAGGTTTATATTATTATACCAAAGAATATAAAGTAACATAATCAATTAAGTAACCAGAAAATTATAAAATAACTGTATTACAAAATATTTTATTTAATACTCAACAAGTTCTAGTCAAACTTCTTTAGGTATTTTT
>JACCHW010000218.1:0-25933 GCA_018907185.1 Platyscapa corneri | reverse complement strand
CAGAATGACCATTGGTACTAACTCTCCTGTAACGTAAGACTACCAATTTACTATTGTCCACCTGCAATCACGACGTAAGTGTTTATATTCATCCCGCTTCCCATAACGAAACTTGAAAGTTTAGAAAACATGGTTTCATTATACAAAAAATTACGGCACTTGTCCGTCGCGTCCCAGAATTTATAAAATTATTATTAGTGTTTAAATTCTTTTAAATATATTAAATATTAAAATCAATAAAATGTTTAAAAATTGATAAAATTAGACTAATAGTTTGTAGTATCCTACTCTCATTCATTTTCTCAGTATTTTATTCTTATTTCAACAAAATTTGTAATTTAAGAAAAAAAAAATTATAATACTCTTTATATGTTTAAACAGGTATCACCATATGCTCATTGGATAAAAACAGTAGTCGAATCCGTTAAAATAAATGTAATACCAACATAAAATCATTGATTCGACCCAAATAATGACAAAATGTAATGGAATTAAAAGATAAAAAAAATTTTTTAATAATTTGACAATTCATAGTTAAATATATATAATTAATAATTATTTAATTTATATTATGTTAAAAAAAATGTAATTAGAATGTAAAAATTCTAATTAAATATTATTATTATAAATCAAATTAAATATTGTTTATTTTATATTTTCAAAAATAAGCACGAAGACGTAAACAATAAATAATTTTAAGGTTAAAATTTTAAATGTGTTTTATTAATTATTTATAAATTCCAATTAGTCATGTATATGTACACAAATAGAATATAAATATGTCATGTGACATGCATTAACTTATCCAAACAAGCCAAAGCACGCATTTCCTCTTCCCACAACTGCGTCTCGACGCATTCAAAAATATCGATTGGTGTCGCATTGATGTTCGCTGATTAATGAACGCAGGTTTACCTCTCCATGCATGGGTAACACAAACAAAACGAAAGCTGATCAGGTGCCGATTCCTTTATGCGACAATTATTTAATACGAACACGTGTTTCCGCGAATCTAGTTAATGCGAAAAAACGCCTGTCACCACTCCGTTAACGAATCATTTGCACCGGCCTATAAAAGGCGACGAGAATCGTACATTAATACATAAGAATCTTACCATTCTTGAAAAACTATTCTCATATCTAGAAGAGTCGTTTTCTTTCATTTTCCTCTTCTTGCAATTTGACTTGGGCAGATCAGTTGTATGGCGGATAGGAACGGCAGAGGTAAATCTGAAATTTAGGGCGCTTCGCAGAAAATCCGTGAAAGCGGTTGCCTCAAACCGGGTGACACACAAGTTCGTCAAACCTAATCTGGGGAATAGCCAAAGCGCGTGGACGAATTATAACCGCGAGGTTTTCGGGCAGAAACCCTGCCGGTAACAGAGCTTTCCTCACGGACATCAAACCGCCCGGAAGGTCCACGTACTTACCGTATCAAAACTATAAAAATCTCACGTTGTTTGCACGGATTTCCACCCACTTTCGTCAAAGTACCTAATTGCACGACCTCTTTTTTATATTGTGACTGAATCAACTCTGATCACTATTTCTATTTTTTCTCTTTTAGTATTAACTTAAATATTTATTGTTATATAGTCTACTATTAAAGTTCTTTACCATTAAATGTAAATTTATTGTTTTCATTATTCTTTCCTATTGTGTCATGCTTGAGTAAATATACCAATTCTAAGCCTTTCATTTTTTTGAGTCTACCATATTCCAAATTTCTATTTTGATTCTTTTTCTTCCTACGTTTTTCTTGACGGATGTGGCTCCATATTTATGTATATATCCACCTTATTCTTGTTTATTATCTCTCTGTATACCCACTGTACTATCTACATCTTTACTTTACCTTCTTTTACTATTTATTTGATTTTATTTGCATAGTTTGTATAAGTGCTACCGAGTAATTATTATATGTATTACGTTCATAATAAAAAAATTTTTCTGTACGATTTTATTATTCCCAAATATCATTTTTGTTTTACAAATTTTTTTACTTCATATAAGAAATATATTTAAGAATTATTTCATTAAAAAGATAAAAGAAAATTTTCTACGACAAGATAAATAATAATTTTTTATTGTAGAAATAATGAATTTAGTTGTGACAGTGGAGGCCAATGCATTCCATTAAATAAATTATGTGACGGTAAGCATCAATGCAGAGATGCATCTGACGAAAAAAGCGATATGTGCAAAATGCGAAGGTAAGTTGCATGAAATCTTATAAATATTATAAGAATTTGAAGATAATCAAATATAAATAATTTATTATATAGTATAAAAGAAAACTACTGTATTATTAAATATAATTGACAATAAACTATAAGAGAAAAAAAGAAATATAAAAAGAAAAATAATACGAAAATAATTTTAAGAAAAAATTACACAAGCATTTAATGAATTCTCAGCATATATTATATCTTTTTTATATTACTTAATCTTTATTAATTATACAAAAATTGACTGTACGGATTTAATTACAGTTGTCCTGATAATTATTTTCGATGTGCATATGGGGGCTGTATACCATTAAACTCACAGTGCAATCGTCGTGCTGACTGCTATGACTGGAGTGACGAGGATGAGATTATTTGTGGAAGTCCATTACCGCAGGGCGCATGTCGTCTTCCCTCAGCAAAACCCGCAACGTGGTATACAATTAGGAATTGTGAACGCTGCCGCCCTGGCCATGTGGTACCAGAATTTACGAGGATAGATTATAGTTGCTATGGGAACACGAGTGCAGAAGGTGCAACTTTTGTTTACTGTCAAAATGGTCGCTGGCTTCCCTCAATTCCAACTTGTTCACAGGGTAACTCTATACGAAAACTTTTTATTTTAACAAAATATAATTTAATTATATAACAATTTTGATATCAAAAATTTTTATTTATACTGTATTAGTTTTTAAAATTAAATGCAAAACTTTTTACAAATATACTAAAATTACTATGTCATACTTATTTCCTTTCGTACATACAATAAAAAAATAGTTCATTTGCTTTAAATATGATCATTTTACGCAACTAAATATAATCTTAATCATAAAAATAAGTAAGTGTGCATATACTGAATATACAATTTATACATATATATATATTAAAATTTTTTAATTTACGACGAATTTTTTAAAAGTTTTAATAAATACAACAATAGATATGCACGTTTTCATCGCCTAATGATTCTTTTTCGAATGTGTTTCACTATTACATAATAATCTATCATAAATTAAAAAAATTATTAAGAATATTTTCATCTTAGAATTATTAAATTATGTACTGTGTAATGTTGAAATTTATTTTAATAAAATAATAAAATAGATGCAATAAAAATGAAAATTTACAAAATAATCGAATAATTTATATATTGTTGTAATATAAATAAAATTAATTTACACAAAAGATTTATACGTACAAAATTTACATATAAATTAATATTTAAAAATCTACATACAAGGTATACGTTTAAAGATTTACGTATTGTCTTATAAACGGAGTGAAAGTATTATACATAGAAAACAAAGAAAAAGTAAAATTATGTGCCAGTCGATGCAAACATGAAAAGAATGTAGAAAAATGTAAAAAGAAATCTAAAAATACTACGATGAATATATGTAATATATACATATATAGGAACGGTACTAATTCATAAAAAATGGATTAATGAAAAAAGTAGTATAAGGAGATATAAAAAAAAAAGAGAAGAAACAAATCAAAATTAATAAAATAATCAAATGAATTCGAAAAAATAAAATGTAATATATAAACAAATAGTAACAAAATGGTTTATTTAAAAAAAGAAAAGCCCAGACGAGACAGCGGTAGAAGGGGAACTATTTAAAAGTGGTAATTGTACTTGTGGAGGGAGAAAAGTGGAAAAGAAATGCGAGAAGTTATTGAATAGAATCACAAAAACTACAAAAGATTAGAAGAATTGAGAAAAGTATACGATTGAAATCATAATTGGAATGTATGGAAAACGAAAATGAAGAAGAAACAACATAAAACATAATAAAAGAAAGAAAAGTTGACAAATGGTATCGAAGTAAAACGAGCATTTATATTAATAAAAAAAGAGAATATGAAGGCAGTGAAATTACTTCTAATAGCAAGTAGGATTATTATAGCAGTAGCAGCATTATTACATAATAGTAAAATCCAAAGCAATAATAAAATAAAGAAAATAGGAGTAATGAGACAAAATTTAAGGCTGATCATGGACCAATAAAAATGAATAATCTAAAGGATTAGATGATGAAAAAATGAATAGACGAAAAGAGATAGACAGAGTGACACAATAAATAAAAAGTTACAGAATGAAGACACGATGAACGTTGCCATAGAAATAAACTGAAAAGTGAAATATTGCGCGATGAATATTGGAAGAAAAAATGTATTAAGACATTAAGAAAACAGAAGAACTAGACAAGGTAAAGAAACACACATTTACGGAAGAAAAATATATGTAGAAATATCGAGCAAAAAAATAAAAAGAAACATCAAAAATTATCAAAAAAGAGTAGTGAATATACTTTTAGCATGTGTATAAAGAAAGAATTAAGAACGAAGCAGAAAATAAAAGGAAGAAATAGAAGATTTAGGAAGGGAAGAAGTATACGAACACAAGAATAATAAATAATATGAGAATGAAAAAGTCCAGGATCAAATAAGATCACAGTGAAATGTGGAAGTTTGAGGAAAAACTTTAATACAAAATGTAACACGTGTGAATAAACAATTAATAAATAACTATTAAAATTAAATTAATAAAAAAAATAGAAAAACATCCCAGTAGCACCTTGAAGTGGTATAAGATTATGGCGAAGTAAAAACAGAAAGAGGAAAATACGCAAGGGTTTCATAAGCTCAGAATTATCTAATATAGTGATCAAATAATCTTGATTCAATGAGGAAATTTGAAGCACATGTTAAAAATTAAAAATTCATCGATACAAGTAGGAAAAAAGGAATAGGGTCATTCAAATAGCGCTAATGATACTGTAATATTATCAATTAAAATTAGAAATTATTTTTTAAAGAAAAGGATTGAAATTGATATTTAGAAAAAAAGAAATAGAAAAAAATTTCACATGGAGAAGCATCAAAATAGAAATAATTAATTCATATGCTTAGGGTTCAAATGTTTACAAAATTATAAAAAAAGAGAATGAAAAATGTAAATAATTTATAACGAAGAGCAAATATGATAATGGTAAAAGCATCAAATAAATAAAATGAAAAATTGGTTCGAAGAAAACAGATATGAAATTAAATATTTCACGGTTTGCAATAAATCCGTTGTTATCCCGGAATAAAAAAGTTTGGAGTGGAGAAAATGTAAGAAATAGAAGAGATAACAACGTAAATACATAAAATGAATACTTGTATCAGATAAAATAGTTCTGAATGCGTATGATGTTAGATACAATAAGAAAGAAAGTAGAAATAAAGACAAAGTAGATAGCAATACGTTTTGAGGAAAAAGTAAGTATGGCACGGGAAAGCTTAAAAATTGTATAAATATAAGAATAAAAAAGAAAGCGTATATATGACATCGATCAAATCATTTAAAACTACAAACAAAATAAAAATTAATTTCTGGCATAGTATCGGATGGTTAAGTTGCTACTGGAAAACAATATAGAGAAAAAATGATACGCGAGAAGATAGAATCAATAAAAATAGATCAACAACAAGTTATTTGCTTTCTATTTATCAATAATTTTACACTTGTGTATTCTTCTATTTCTGGATATTTTATCCTATTCAAATTTATATTATTAATAATATGATATGTTAATATTGATAATTTTCTATATCAATAATATGAATTATGCAAACCGACTAAATATTTAGAAAATTAAGTTTTTAATTATTAAAAATTTTGTTTGATTATTATAACAATTATTTTATTAAGCAATATGTACATTGTTACAATGTATTTCTAAGTAACTATAACTATTTATATTCTTAAGAATATATGGCATTTCAGATACTTCTGATTTTAACATATACATTTCTTTATTTTTTTACTTGAATAAATGCTAGAACTATTATTAATCTAATAATACTGTAACTCGCGAATTGTGGTGAGGGATTGGAGACAGGTGAAGTAAAGTTAGTTAAGTAATTTGTAGTTTTTATTCGCGGCGATACTCACAAATTTAAAGGCGATAAAAAAAGGAGAGGTAGGTTACTCGATCAACGATACGTATGAATCGAGAAGCAAAAACTAAAGCTGATCGGTGCCCGTCGCATCGAGCTTATGTGCCTTTTCCTCTCCCTTTTTTGTACAACATTTTGCTTGTTTTTCCAGTAAAAATAATATAATAATAAAACAATTAGTCCAGTAGTCTAAATCCAAGAATCAAAAACCCGTTTTGATGCAGCATAAAAAATCGAGGAAATATCGCGATAATCGTTTATCGGTATAGCTCGACTTGTTATTTAGTTTGTCGCGCGTCTATTCGAAATGAAGAGGTGGCTTTCCGCACTACAGATTGACCTAACCCGGCGTCCCACGGGATCAGCTGCCGGGTTTTTCTATCGCCAACAAATACATAAATATTTGCATTCGCACGATTAAATAAGATTTCCGGTACTTTAAGTGTCGATAATTTTTCTATTTTTATTTAATTCTTTTTTAATTGAGTTGTCTGTTTATACGATGATTTTAATGTTTTTATTCACTTTTCATAATTTATTTCTATTTAATTTTGTAACCTATATCTCTTTACATTGTTCACTGATATGTTTCAAGTTCAAGTGGTATATTTCTTTTCGCAATTTCTGCATGTGTTTATTCGTTACATTTCCACAATCTATTTTATAATTTATTTGGTTCTTGTTTTCTTTTGATTAAAATCTGATTTATTTTCCATTCTAAACTAGTTAATATTTATAATATTTTGTATTTTGTTCTATTAAACTTATTAATCTCATATATTATAATAATTATTATTTATCTAGGAATAATAATACGTTAACTCTAACACATTATATTCTATATTATTATCATATTACATTATTTTGCACAATCTCATAGATATATTTTTTCTTTACTCTTAGTTATTATACCAAATATAGTAGGTATTATTCTATTTTTGTAACCATCATATAACTTTCATATATAAAACTATAAAACTGTTTATTTATTATTATTATTGTTGTTGTTGTTGGTGTTAATGAATAATAATATAATATTTATACATATATGATATGCGTGTACAATAATACAGCGCATAAAACAATTATAATAATTTTTAGATTTCAATTTATTTACAGACTTGTAACAATTCGAATTGTATAAATGCTACATTTCAGAAATATCATTTATTAGTGTATAGTTTTAATATACTTTTTCCAACATTAAAAAAGTGCCTATACTCAAAATACTAAGCATAAGTTAATATTACGTATCTATTTTTTAGCTCGATACGATTTTCAAATATAAATTGAAGTTTTTTCAAGTTTTTCAATTAATTAGACCAAACTAATGCAAGTGTTGGTATGTATCGATATTTCGATTTGTCATGTTCCAAATTGTCAAAATATCGTTTCTGTGAAATTTTTTCTTTGTAAAAAACACATTAAATAGCTTCAGAATGTGTTGATACAAAAATCAAATCTATATTATTTTACATTGCTTAAAAAACCTAAAAAGCAAGATTTAATATTAAAGATTGATAAGCAATTAATATGTCGATATTCGTTAGTTTTTTGCGATCTTTTCATCTATTTTTATACTTTTAAATTATAAAACAATAATAATTTATAAGTGTTGTTTGTGAACAGTAGTAATAATTAAGAAGTTAATAAACAGTTTCGAGAAAGACGCCATGATAGTTTTCAAAACTAAATTTTTAACTTAAAAAAAATGTTTTTAGTGCATCAATTTTTTGAGATATATGTAGATCTCGATGACTTCAAGGCTTGTGAACATTAAAAAGCAAACGTTCGACTATATTTACTTGTACTGCGTTTTCAATAGATTGTGCAAAATTATAACAAGGTAAATTAATATTACAACTCGATAATATCATAATTCACGTTTATTCTAAATTTTTCTTTATAAAAATAATTCAATATTTATTTTTAAATTAAATGATTATATATAATTAATTTAAAAAATTTAAATAATTTTAAAATATATTTTCATCGATCGTATCTGCTATTAAATGGAAAAATATCTCGTGAAAAAGTCACCGTTCATTACGATATGTAGCTTGTTACGTTTAATGTTTTTAGATGTATTTTTTATTACATTGTACCGTACGGTTTTAAAAATTAATAATGAGGTTAAATGCAATTACATATTTATTGACATAATTTTAAATGCACATCAACATTATGAATTGTACAATTCATAATTCTAGATTGAATCATCTTATGTATAAAGATTTGACAGTTAGATTTAAATGATACACACACACACATATATATTAGTGAAAGTAGTTAATATTTAAAGTAAGATTTTTCCTTAATCAATTTTAATTATAAAAGTTTTTATAAATCGCGACTAGTTTTGATGTAAAAATGAAATATTCTAAGATTCATATGTGTATACTACTTTTATTGATTTTTATATTTAAGCCGAAACTGTTAAGTATTGATCATCCTTTTTGGTAGAAATAATAGAACGCAAACGAATCTATTCGATTATATTTTTTGTCACTATTTAACATCTATCTGTAATTTTGTGCATAAATGTCCCATTTTCATTTTCAAAATTACTTTCTAATTGATATTTAATTTTATAATAAAGTAATAATTAAATTTTAGATGATACGGCCATAAAATGTCCCGTAGTACATTCGCCTGGAGCAGTAAAAACACTGTGAAGTTAGGTGGGGTTCCAAGCTATCTTGGGCATCATGTAGTGAACCATCCTCAATTGGTACAAAGCTTTCAATGGAATGCCATAATTTCTATGAAAGAGAAAAAGGATCCTCTCATATAACATGTCTGCACGATGGTACCTGGAGTCAAATCCCTCTGACTTGTCAACCAATTTGTGGAATAAAAATGTCAAGTTGTAATATTCTAAAAAAATTTTATTAGTTCGTTTAATTAATTATACTTTATTTATATAAAGTATATAATTAACTTTTAATTCGATTAATTTGATTAATTGAATGTATTGAAATTTGCAAAAATTAATTTTATTTCTAAATTTTATAATTGTAAATAGTAACTACAATGATTGTACGAGGCTGGAATGGATCGCCTAAAGAGTATTTTCCATGGCATGCAACACTTTTCTCTCGCAATAATGGTTTGTGGAATTTCTTTTGTGGAGGTACTTTAATTGCAGAAAGCATCGTCCTTACCGCTGGGCACTGCATTTGGCAAACTGATCCTCATACAATTAAAGTAAAAATACCTTTTTGAGTACAAAGTTCTTTTTAATCATTTCTCGAAATAATTTTAATAATTTAGAAATCAATTGTTTTTATTTCTATACAGGTATTATTGGCCAGTAACTCGAGTAATTTTACAAATCAAAATGAAGAAGCTCAAATAAAAGATGTAGATAGAATTGTACTTCATAACTCATATCAGGATCATGAAGGAAATTATGGTTCAGATTTAGCTTTGATAATTTTTAAGAGTCCAGCGATGATAAATTCTCGTGTACTTCCTGCTTGTATCGATTGGTCAAATAAATTTGATGTAACTCAAAGAGTAGGTGAAGTTGGTTTCATTGTTGGTAAGTAATTAATATTGCTTGAAATAATAAACCGTAAATCTTTATAACTCATAAAGTATCTTTAATATAAATACACAATATAATTTATAAGTATTGATATTTATATTCTTTGTCTTCAATTTTCTACTTTAACATTACTGCCCCTCTTTTTCTGTTTTTTCAAAAACTTTATCTTTCTCTCCTTAACTAGGTCACCACATAACCTCTCACATTTTCACTTTTGTTTTTTGCACTGTTTTCTCACTTATTTTACTTTATTCTATTTCACTTCTTATCGTATATTTCCATCTTCTTCATTTTTATTTTCTTTCCTTTATTTCACACTATTTTCCTTACCTTGTAGCTACTTATTCGGTACTGCCAATTCTTTTTTACAGTTCATACCTACAACGCGTACCCCTCAAGTTCTCAGGTACGACCCACGAGTTACAATATTTTTTACTATAAATAAAATAAAACGTTAGCTAAATAAATGTGATTATAAATAACTTATTTTTAAGGAATAATTTAACGACACTTAATTCCGGTATTTCTTTACATAACTTAATGCATACATATCGGAACTTAAACTCTTTGCAAACATCTCTTCAACATTCACTCTACCACTTGCATATTCTCTTTCCACTTTTTCACTAACTAATATTTTAGCATTAAAATGAAAAAACTTTATTAAGTTAATAATAATTTTAAATAAAAAATTTTTGATAAATTTTCCTTATGATATTTGTTTAGTCTTCTCACTGATTATAAAAATACATATCTATTTATATTTTTAAATTACCTTGCGGTAAAAAAAATGTAAATAAATATAGAATTTTAATGCTTTACTTTAAATCATATTTTTTTAAATTTTGCTTATCCTAGAGCCGAATATATAAAAATCTACACCTATTAACGGAAACTATTTTACTACAATTTTTTAACACTTAAAATTACGACATAATTAGTTCTTACAAAGTAGTAATAATATTATTGTCTTTTAATCTGCTTCAATCTTACTTATAATAATAAGTTTATTTTTTCTGTAATATACAGAAAAGTTTCTATTAATACATCTTAATCTCTTTGCTCAAAGAAACTAATAGCCATTAAATATTAGTATCGTATTAAACCTAATTTATTCTAAGAAAAATTAATTATATAATATAATAAAAAAATTTGATGCATATTTTTTATCTTTATAAAAAATGTAGTCGAATGAAAAAGTTATTGTTATAAATTTCGAAATATTATTATTATTGTTATTATTATTTTTTAATTTATAAAAAAATAATACACTATTATTTACAATTTTGTACAATGTTTATTTTTACAATAAACACATTGCTTAATTTTCTGTGTTTCATGCTTATAGATTTAATATTTCTTCCTATTTTTTATTTTTCTTCTTTACTTCTAATAATATTTCATTATTAACTATATTTCTTTGTTTTTCCCCTTCTGCTCTAATGAATTTTTATAATAAATTAAAATTCTTCTTTTCTTGGTTCATAATATTCTCCCACTTTTATTGTCCCGTATAACATTGTAGTATTTTGTAGTTGCTTTTTTGTTATTTCTTTTTCTTTATTTTAATACATCTACATATTTTTTTGTACCCTATCCATTAATGTTAAATATATCTAATTTTCTTGCTTACTCTAGTTCTTGCTAATATTTTTATTCAAATTGTTCATTTTTTTCCTCTTCCTTTGAATTTACATACATTATTTTACACCGTTACTACCAAGTTGTTTAAATTTCTCTACATATTTTGTTATTTAATTCTCATCCAAATTTACTGTTCTTGGGCTACTTTCATTACTATATTCCTTTACATATTGGACCTACATTTATTACATATTATTACCTCTACTATCGAAGTACCAACAAAAGCTTTACCAGAAATTTAATCTTTTTGTTCAAATATTTATTTTCTCACTTTTATTCTTATGTAATTAGTTTTTCTTCTATCCTTATTCATATGTACTCTGTGAAAATTCTTACGCCTTTAATATTTATTATTCCGTTCTCAAAACTAATTACTCTCTTTTCTGCCTTTAACTCTGTTTCTTTTGTTTCCAACATAATAATAAGTTCAGGTGTAAGTAAATTTAAATCCGAATCTACTTTACATATTATTTGTACCTTTTTAATATTTTTATTATTCTTCTATTCCAAGATTTTAGCTACATAGTAATATATTTTCTATGAGCCTGTCAAATATTTTCATTTTCATATTTCATAATTCTTCTAATACTATTTTTACTCTTTTATCCATAAATTCTGTGGATTCCTCATTCATGTTATTCACTTTTCTGCTTTAGGAATTATATGTGAATTATCTAACTAATTCTAATTTGGTTCACTTTTATCTAATTTTTAATTTTTAATTTTTATCTCTGTTTTCCTAAATTTCATAATTTTTATGTTTAGTTATAAAACTTTTATTTTCAGGTAGTTCCTAGATAACTTTTAAGCTGTATTTAATTTACCAACGCTCTTTGCCAGAATTAGAATATCCTCATGTTAATGATCTCATCCTGTGTTCCTATCCTTAATTCTGAGCTTTTAGATTTTTAGATGTTATTACTATATTAAAAAATGTCGAACTCGTTAAAAAAAACTTGTTTGATAACTCTTTTTTTCTCATTTCCTCTGTCCTTTGTACAATAATTAAATAATTGTTTATACCCGTTTTTTCCAAATTTACTTTCTTTTTATCAAAAGT
The DNA here is from genome assembly GCA_018907185.1 of Platyscapa corneri. Lineage (NCBI taxonomy): Eukaryota > Metazoa > Arthropoda > Insecta > Hymenoptera > Agaonidae > Platyscapa > Platyscapa corneri. The sequence goes on along the minus strand of JACCHW010000218.1, from coordinate 13,506 downwards.
AGTCTTTGTACCTGTGAAATATGCAAAATTTTTATCTTTTTCTTTATTCAACTATTCATCAAATACCGTTTTTTTCAGTATATATATATATATATATATACAGGTACAAAGACTACTTTTGATAAAAAGAAAGTAAATTTGGAAAAAACGGGTATAAACAATTATTTAATTTATTGTACAAAGGACAGAGGAAATGAGAAAAAAAGAGTTATCAAACAAGTTTTTTATATTTATATATTATATATATAGGTAAAAATATACATATATGTAACGGACAGAAATAATTCGCCAAAACGCATTCTTTTTTCTCGTATACTTTTTAGTTTCTTATGCGTGTGTGAATTTAAATTTTCAATTATTTTCAATTACTCCTGGCTTTCAGATTACTGTACTTGGACCATTTTTATTTTCATCTTTTATTCGTAATACGAATACCTAGAGTACAAGCGAAAGATCAATTCTTCGGGTGGCACATTTATCAAGATACAAGTTATCAGATATTTACATTAAAATTGTAACAGCGTAAAACTTTAATAATTATCTAACTGATCCAAATTTATCTGTTTTTCTTTTATTATACATACGTTAAACTATGATGGATAGTGGGTCCCCTAAATTTTTTTATTGTAGTATTAAAGTCAATAAATATATAAAGAAATTAACTCATTAAGTTTTAGATTAGATATTATCTTTTTTATAGAATATAATATAATAGCTTTTTAATCCAAATAGTATTTTAGTACATTTTCAAGATTATATATAATTTGAAAAAATATATTTCACAAAAGGGACAAACGGGAAGACTTATTGTATATTATTAGATTATAATCAAACTTATAATATGTATATTCCCTTTTTCCCTCGACATTTTGAATGCATTTCATTGTTCACTATTCAAAATTTTATTTTTTCATTTTCGGTGTTTCATTTTTTATTCTGACACTTGTAAAATTATTCATCGCATTTCTTTTTTTTCTTTAGCTCTTTTATACATACATGTATTAGTTTTCGTCTTTTCTAAGAATATCTATAATGAGAATATGAAAGTTTCACACATGAATACGATTTAATTTAATTTGGCAAACCTTGATTTCCTAATATTTCGTACCATATTTTTAACTATTGATCGAATTTTATTCAACTCTTTCCAAGAAGTCTCTCTTTCAATAACATTTTCCCTCTAATATATGTATAATCATCATTTTTCCTAAAATTTGTTTTTCTTCGCTTTTTATCCTTTTTTGCTTCTTTTATTAACTAATCAAAACATTTTTTCGTAACCTTGTTATTTTTTATATCTCTGATTTTAATACCGTTCCCATTTGTCCTTCTTACTGTTTAATATATTTCTTTATTTTTCAATATTTTTATATTATGGTTTATCTAACTTTGTAGCTTCTACTTTCTGTCTTATTTTTTCTTTTATAAATGTTCTTTTGAAATAATGAATTTTGAAGCATGATCAGCTGTTCCTATCCTTCTTTTTCCTAAAATAATGTTTGTAAAATCGTACAGTACCGTTGTTCATTTTTTTCTTTTTTGTAATAAGTAGATTATACAGAAATGCACGAATTATTTCATCATCCCTTGTTTTTCAATCCAATTACGATCGATTACAGTAGGTATGCTACAATATGTTGGAAATACGATAAATTATTTCTATTTTATATTTGAATTTGTTTATTTTACCAAATATTAATTTGTTTCAGACAGATTTTTTTTATTCTTATATAATATTTTATCCATATATTAAAGTATATAAAATTGACAGTATATCGATTGATTTTCATATTTTTTAAATATATCATATTTTTATGACTCATAAAAGATTTTCATACTTACATTGTCAATACCTTTTTATAAATTAAATTTAAATATATATAATGTGAAATGAATTATAATTATTTAAAATAGTATTCATTTTAATTAGAAATGGAAATAAAGTGTATAGTAATTTTTGTTTATTAAGTTTGTAATACATGTAGTCTTATATACTGAAACAATGTTATTTTAAAACTTTAGTTTCATACAGGTACCTTTAGAAAACCTAATTTATTTTGAAATGTACAATCTAAACTTTATCATGTATAATGTCAAGTATATCTGAACATTGTTCTCTCAAAAAATATTATAATTCTCTCTTTAACATAAAAAGAAAGTCATCAATGTTAAAATTTTTCACATAATGCCTTTATAAAATAACGGAAAAAATAAATAAGGAAAGAAAATGAACAATTTATCAATTAGTTGAATATTAATATGAAATTTTAACATATTGGATATAAAAAATTAAATTTTTAATTTTATAAGTAATATTCAAAATCAATACTTATGAAAGAAAAAGTTTTATATTAATTATAAATTTATATATTATTTATTACAATTAATATTATTTTATATATTTATAAGACTACTATTTTTTAAGATAATATTAATTTCAAGCATTAGGTTTAAAAACAATATAGTATGTGTGAGTATAGTAAATTCAGACACTTGAAAATTACAAGAAAATTATAAATTACAAAGAGTGGGATAACATTTAATCTCTCCACTGTCTTCTTAATTTAAGGATATTATGATATGAATATAACAATTATAAAAACATGTTACTGAAATTAATTTTATAAATTTAAAATAATATTTTCAATATTTTTGATTAAATTTTTTTTCAATTTGAGAAAAATATAAATATTCCTAACAAAATCAGAATACATTAAATTTACATTATTTCAAACGTATTTCCTTTTCACTTTTGATAGATTATTTTCAAAAATAAATAACATATTATAAACTAAAAAATTCTTTATTTAATTTATAAATATAATCTAATTTCAAGTTATTCTTATTTATTTAAATAATGAATATGATTAAATATGATATGATCAGTTGATATTAAGCTTGTTTAAACTTAATATTGTTCATAATTCTCAGTAATAAATATTTGATATAATTTTTCTTAACTAAATAAGAAATTCTATTACAATATTCAAGATTAATCAAAACTGTATCTAAGACAGTATCTAAGACTGTACTATTTGAATTCTTATTAATGGTATATAAAAATATATAAATTCAATTTAAATTAAAAAATATATAAAGTGAAATAATAAGACTTTATTATTATATTTATTTATTTAAAAATTTCTATCTGCATATAATGAAATCTTCTATAAATCATTGAGAACTTTAATTCACAATTTAAAAAATTCCAATAATCTTTAAATAAAAAATTTATTATTAAAATAGAGCTTAAGAAATTAAACTGCAAAAAAATTTTCTAAAAAATTTTTTTTACAAAACATCATATAAATCAAATATAGTATATACAATCTAATCATTGATAATACGTAAATATATATAATATATATTTTTTATATTAAACTAGCATTAGAATATAAATATTAAATACTTATTTTTTGAAAATCCTAAATTCTGTACATAGGCTTACGTTTTTTTAATTTACATTTGTTTACATTTTAGGTTAATAAAGCACCTTATGATAAAATTAACAATAAATTATTCATTCTATAAAAGAGATTCATGTTTCATTTGTAAAACAATCTAGTAAATTATTGTCAATATGTCTGAAATTTATTTTTATTAATGGTTTTGTAGATTTTAAAAATGTAAATTAAATTAAATGAAAATAAATTTAAGAAATTTAAGTTTTTAATTAATTTTAATGAACTCTTTTCAAATAACGAGTATATTTGAAAAAAAGTATTAGAATTATATTACTTTCAATCATAAAAATTTATATATTCGTGTATACATTACATTTATGAAATTCTCAACTAGATTAATTTCATTTTCATCAATAAAGAGTTATTGAAATTAAACAAATAAATAAAAGATGATATTTGTGATAGCAAGTTAAAACCTTAAATTAAAAAATTCTTGCAATTACTGAATTGCATTTTAAGAAATTGGTTTTCTATGTACTTTATATATTCTTGAACGACATAAATAACTTGGTTTATGTTTACAAGTTCATTCTATTGTTATCTATTTCATTCATAAACAATGAATATACAGTTTATCAAAGCAGTTATTTTTCATTCCTATTTTCTATTTATACAAATAGAATATATAAAAATAGAATAGAATACCTAAAATGGATTATGGAAGTTGATTCAAATATGTCAGAATATTTCTTGATGATAGAGCTGATAAGAAACAGACTATGCCTAATAGTGGCTAAAAGAGCGATAAACCAAGAGAGAAGAATTATGCTACAAAACATAAATAGTATGAGGAAGGAGGGCGTAAATGTTAACCAGAAAGATTAGGTTGAAGCTGAGATTAGGCAAATGTATGTCAGCATAAGAAGAAACGAAACACTAGGGTCTAGAAAAATAAAATTTTAGAATAGCATCGGCTGATCAGATAGGTTATGGAGGGAGAAAACCGAAAAAGAATCAGATATCTGGAAGGAGGCAGAAAAGATTTTAATTGAACAGCAATACCATGAATAGAATTTATTTATTACGTGGCTTGAAAAAACAAAATATGGCTTAGAACAAAAAAAAATATAATAATTGAAGGATTATATGGAAAATGTAGCATCTACGAAAAAAACTCAAAGAAATGAGAAGACCTGGGATGAAAATATTAGCGCGATACAGAATGAAAAACGAAGTAACAAAACAATAGACATTGGACAATGATAGAGAAAAAAATGTAGACTATGCAACCATCACAATAAAATAATGAAACATATGATAGAAGAATGTGAAGTTTCAGGTAAAAACGCATGCTGGTGATAAATGATAAGCGGAAAAAATACAGATATAGCCAACTTTTACAAGATTCATGGGAGGAAAAAGAAATAGTAACTAGTAGAAAATAAAAGTTTTTAAGTTCTGGATTAATTAAGCTGCAGAAATTTCAAGAAGTATTTAGAGTAAATAAGGCAGATATTTTCAATAAATATGTAAAGAATGATTTTGTAAATACTAAAGTACATAAAAATGTAAATTTATTTTTTAAAATAAATAAAAATATAAACATTTTTTGCCAATAAAATATATTTAATTAATAAATTCCTAACCCTACATATAATACAATAATTATATTGGAATTAAATTAAAACTACGAAATTACTCTATGGTGGTTTTAATTAGAAATCATATATATATATATATGTGTGTGTCTGTGTGTGTACTTCCACAGGAATGGGCATAACAGAAAACGATACCTTTAGTTCAAATCTACGTGTAGTGACAGCACAAGTCATCTCTGAAAACGTTTGCCGGCAAAAGGAATCACAAGATTTTCGAAAATACTTGACATACACATCTTTCTGCGCTGGTTGGGCTAATGGAACGAGTGTTTGTAACGGTGACAGTGGTGGTGGGTTCCTTTTGCAGCGGCCTAATTCCAATATATGGGAGATCCAGGGAATTGTTTCTTTAAGTCCCAGACGTTTGGGAACCTTTTTATGTGATTCATATTATTATACAGTTTTTACAAAAGTAAGTGTACTATATATTCAATATAAAACTAAGCTCTATTTTATCAATTTTACAATAGTTACTTAGATTCTAAGATTTTCAATCTTTTTGGAAAAAAATAAATTGTGAATGTGCACATAGCCGAAGAACCATATATTTATTATACATAAAAAATTATATGTAACCCAAATTGATCGTACATGCCAGATTCAAAATAATTATTAATAATGAATTGGTAATAATCTCTTAAGTATACTAAAATTTACTATTGTCAAACTGAATAAAATTATTTTTATTTATCACCTTCAATAAAACTTGAATTTAAAAAACATTTTCATTATAAAAAAAAATTTACGACTTTTACTTATACGTATCAATTTGATAAAATTATAATTAGTGTTTAAATTCTTTTAAATATATTAAATATTAAAATCAATAAAATGTTTAAAAATTGATAAAATTAGACTAATAGTTTGTAGTATCCTACTCTCATTCATTTTCTCAGTATTTTATTCTTATTTCAACAAAATTTGTAATTTAAGAAAAAAAAAATTATAATACTCTTTATATGTTTAAACAGGTATCACCATATGCTCATTGGATAAAAACAGTAGTCGAATCCGTTAAATAAATGTAATACCAACATAAAAATCATTGATTCGACCCAAATAATGACAAAATGTAATGGAATTAAAAGATAAAAAAAAATTTTTTAATAATTTGACAATTCATAGTTAAATATATATAATTAATAATATTTAATTTATATTATGTTAAAAAAAATGTAATTAGAATGTAAAAATTCTAATTAAATATTATTATTATAAATCAAATTAAATATTGTTTATTTTATATTTTCAAAAATAAGCACGAAGACGTAAACAATAAATAATTTTAAGGTTAAAATTTTAAATGTGTTTTATTAATTATTTATAAATTCCAATTAGTCATGTATATGTACACAATAGAATATAAATATGTCATGTGACATGCATTAACTTATCCAAACAAGCCAAAGCACGCATTTCCTCTTCCCACAACTGCGTCTCGACGCATTCAAAATATCGATTGGTGTCGCATTGATGTTCGCTATTAATGAACGCAGGTTTACCTCTCCATGCATGGGTAACACAACAAAACGAAAGCTGATCAGGTGCCGATTCCTTTATGCGACAATTATTTAATACGAACAGTGTTTCCGCGAATCTAGTTAATGCGAAAAAAACGCCTGTCACCACTCCGTTAACGAATCATTTGCACCGGCCTATAAAAGGCGACGAGAATCGTACATTAATACATAAGAATCTTACCATTCTTGAAAAACTATTCTCATATCTAGAAGAGTCGTTTTCTTTCATTTTCCTCTTCTTGCAATTTGACTTGGGCAGATCAGTTGTATGGCGGATAGGAACGGCAGAGGTAAATCTGAAATTTAGGGCGCTTCGCAGAAAATCCGTGAAAGCGGTTGCCTCAACCGGGTGACACACAAGTTCGTCAAACCTAATCTGGGGAATAGCCAAAGCGCGTGGACGAATTATAACCGCGAGGTTTTCGGGCAGAAACCCTGCCGGTAACAGAGCTTTCCTCACGGACATCAAACCGCCCGGAAGGTCCACGTACTTACCGTATCAAAACTATAAAAATCTCACGTTGTTTGCACGGATTTCCACCCACTTTCGTCAAAGTACCCTAATTGCACGACCTCTTTTTTATATTGTGACTGAATCAACTCTGATCACTATTTCTATTTTTTCTCTTTTAGTATTAACTTAATATTTATTGTTATATAGTCTACTATTAAAGTTTCTTTACCATTAAATGTAAATTTATTGTTTTCATTATTCTTTCCTATTGTGTCATGCTTGAGTAAATATACCAATTCTAAGCCTTTCATTTTTTTGAGTCTACCATATTCCAAATTTCTATTTTGATTCTTTTTCTTCCTACGTTTTCTTGACGGATGTGGCTCCATATTTATGTATATATCCACCTTATTCTTGTTTATTATCTCTCTGTATACCCACTGTACTATCTACATCTTTACTTACCTTCTTTTACTATTTATTTGATTTTATTTGCATAGTTTGGTATAAGTGCTACCGAGTAATTATTATATGTATTACGTCATAATAAAAAAATTTTCTGTACGATTTTATTATTCCCAAATATCATTTTTGTTTTACACATTTTTTTACTTCATATAAGAAATATATTTAAGAATTATTCATTAAAAGATAAAAGAAAATTTTCTACGACAAGATAAATAATAATTTTTTATTGTAGAAATAATGAATTTAGTTGTGACAGTGGAGCCAATGCATTCCATTAAATAAATTATGTGACGTAAGCATCAATGCAGAGATGCATCTGACGAGAAAAAGCGATATGTGCAAAATGCGAAGGTAAGTTGCATTGAAATCTTATAAATATTATAAGAATTGAAGATAATCAAATATAAAATAATTTATTATATAGTATAAAAGAAAACTACTGTATTATTAAATATAATTGACCATAAACTATAAGAGAAAAAAAGAAATATAAAAAGAAAAATAATACGAAAATAATTTTAAGAAAAAATTACACAAGCATTTAATGAATTCTCAGCATATATTATATCTTTTTTATATTACTTAATCTTTATTAATTATACAAAAATTGACTGTACGGATTTAATTACAGTTGTCCTGATAATTATTTTCGATGTGCATATGGGGGCTGTATACCATTAAACTCACAGTGCAATCGTCGTGCTGACTGCTATGACTGGAGTGACGAGGATGAGATTATTTGTGGAAGTCCATTACCGCAGGGCGCATGTCGTCTTCCCTCAGCAAAACCCGCAACGTGGTATACAATTAGGAATTGTGAACGCTGCCGCCCTGGCCATGTGGTACCAGAATTTACGAGGATAGATTATAGTTGCTATGGGAACACGAGTGCAGAAGGTGCAACTTTTGTTTACTGTCAAAATGGTCGCTGGCTTCCCTCAATTCCAACTTGTTCACAGGGTAACTCTATACGAAAACTTTTTATTTTAACAAAATATAATTTAATTATATAACAATTTTGATATCAAAAATTTTTATTTATACTGTATTAGTTTTTAAAATTAAATGCAAAACTTTTTACAAATATACTAAAATTACTATGTCATACTTATTTCCTTTCGTACATACAATAAAAAAATAGTTCATTTGCTTTAAATATGATCATTTTACGCAACTAAATATAATCTTAATCATAAAAATAAGTAAGTGTGCATATACTGAATATACAATTTATACATATATATATATTAAAATTTTTTAATTTACGACGAATTTTTTAAAAGTTTTAATAAATACAACAATAGATATGCACGTTTTCATCGCCTAATGATTCTTTTTCGAATGTGTTTCACTATTACATAATAATCTATCATAAATTAAAAAAATTATTAAGAATATTTTCATCTTAGAATTATTAAATTATGTACTGTGTAATGTTGAAATTTATTTTAATAAAATAATAAAATAGATGCAATAAAAATGAAAATTTACAAAATAATCGAATAATTTATATATTGTTGTAATATAAATAAAATTAATTTACACAAAAGATTTATACGTACAAAATTTACATATAAATTAATATTTAAAAATCTACATACAAGGTATACGTTTAAAGATTTACGTATTGTCTTATAAAACGAGTGAAAAATTATTATACTAGAATAACAAAGAAAAGTAAAAATTATGTGCCAGTCAGATGCAAAAATGAAAATAATTTAGAAAAAATATGTAAAAAGAAATCTAAAAATAATACGATGAATATATGTATATATACATATATAGGAAACGTTCTAATTCATAAAAAATGGATAATGAAAAAGTAGTATAGGAAGATATAAAAAAAAAAGAGAAGAACAATACAAAAAATTAATAAAATAATAAAATGAATTCTAAAAAATAAAATTTAATATATAAACAAATATTAAAAAATGGTTTAGTTTAAAAAAAGAAAAGCCCAGACGAGACACGGTAGAAGGGGAACTATTTAAAAGTGGTAATTGTACTTGTGGAGGGAGAAAAAGTGGAAAAGAAATGCGAGAAGTTATTGAATAGAATCACAAAAACTACAAAAAGATTAGAAGAATTGAAGAAAGGTATACTATTGAAAATCATAATTGGAATGTATGGAAAAACGAAAATGAAGAAGAAACAACATAAAAACATAATAAAAGAAAGAAAAGTTGACAAATGGTATCGAAGTAAAACGAGCATTTATATTTAATAAAAAAAGAGAATATGAAGGCAGTGAAATTACTTCTAATAGCAAAGTAGGATTATTATAAGCAGTAGCAGCATTATTACATAATAGTAAAATCCAAAGCAATAATAAAATAAAGAAAATAGGAGTAATGAACAAAATTTAAGCTGATCATGGACCAATAAAAATGAAATAATCTAAAGGATTAGATGATGAAAAAATGAATAGACGAAAAAGAGATAGACAGAGTGACACAATAAATAAAAAGTTACAGAATGAAGACACGATGAACGTTGCCATAGAAATAAACTGAAAAGTGAAATATTGCGCGATGAATATTGGAAGAAAAAATGTATTAAGACATTAAGAAAACAGAAGAACTAGACAAGGTAAAGAAACACACATTTACGGAAGAAAAATATATGTAGAAATATCGAGCAAAAAATAAAAAGAAACATCAAAAAATTATCAAAAAAGAGTAGTGAATATACTTTTAGCATGTGTATAAAGAAAGAATTAAGAACAGAAGCAGAAAAATAAAAGGAAGAAATAGAAGATGTAGGAAGGGAAGAAGTATACGAACACAAGAAATAATAAATAATATGAGAATGAAAAAGTCCAGGATCAAATAAAATCACAAGTGAAATGTGGAAGTTTGAGGAAAAACTTTAATACAAAATGTAACACGTGTGAATAAACAAATTAATAAAATAACTATTAAAATTAAAATTAATAAAAAAAATAGAAAACAATCCCAGTAGCACCTTGAAGTGGTATAAGATTATGGCGAAGTAAAAACAGAAAGAGGAAATACGCAAGGGTTTCATAAGCTCAGAATTATCTAATATAGTGATCAAATAATCTTGATTCAATGAGGAAATTTGAAGCACAATGTTAAAAATTAAAAATTCATCGATACAAGTAGGAAAAAAGGAATAGGGTCATTCAAATAGCGCTAATGATACTGTAATATTATCAATTAAAATTAGAAATTATTTTTTAAGAAAAGGATTGAAATTGATATTTAGAAAAAAAGAAATAAGAAAAAAAATTTCACATGGAGAAGCATCAAAATAGAAATAATTAAATTCATATGCTTAGGGTTCAAATGTTTACAAAATTATAAAAAAAGAGAATGAAAAATGTAAATAATTTATAACGAAGAGCAAATATGATAATGGTAAAAGCATCAAATAAATAAAATGAAAAATTGGTTCGAAGAAAACAGATATGAAAATTAAAATATTTCACGGTTTGCAATAAATCCGTTGTTATCCGGAATAAAAAGTTTGGAGTGGAGAAAATGTAAAGAAATAGAAGAGATACACGTAAATACATAAAATGAATACTTGTATCAGATAAAAATAGTTCTGAATGCGTAATGATGTTAGATACAATAAGAAAGAAAGTAGAAATAAAGACAAAGTAGATAGCAATACGTTTTGAGGAAAAAGTAAGTATGGCACGGGAAAGCTTAAAAATTGTATAAATATAAGAATAAAAAAGAAAGCGTATATATGACATCGATCAAATCATTTAAAACTACAAAACAAAAATAAAAATTAATTTCTGGCATAGTATCGGATGGTTAAGTTGCTACTGGAAAAACAATATAGAGAAAAAATGATACGCGAGAAGATAGAATCAATAAAAATAGATCAACAACAAGTTATTTGCTTTCTATTTATCAATAATTTTACACTTGTGTATTCTTCTATTTCTGGATATTTTATCCTATTCAAATTTATATTATTAATAATATGATATGTTAATATTGATAATTTTCTATATCAATAATATGAATTATGCAAACCGACTAAATATTTAGAAAATTAAGTTTTTAATTATTAAAAATTTTGTTTGATTATTATAACAATTATTTTATTAAGCAATATGTACATTGTTACAATGTATTTCTAAGTAACTATAACTATTTATATTCTTAAGAATATATGGCATTTCAGATACTTCTGATTTTAACATATACATTTCTTTATTTTTTTACTTGAATAAATGCTAGAACTATTATTAATCTAATAATACTGTAACTCGCGAATTGTGGTGAGGGATTGGAGACAGGTGAAGTAAAGTTAGTTAAGTAATTTGTAGTTTTTATTCGCGGCGATACTCACAAATTTAAAGGCGATAAAAAAAGGAGAGGTAGGTTTACTCGATCAACGATACGTATGAATCGAGAAGCAAAAACTAAAGCTGATCGGTGCCCGTCGCATCGAGCTTATGTGCCTTTTCCTCTCCCTTTTTTGTACAACATTTTGCTTGTTTTTCCAGTAAAAATAATATAATAATAAAACAATTAGTCCAGTAGTCTAAATCCAAGAATCAAAAACCCGTTTTGATGCAGCATAAAAAATCGAGGAAATATCGCGATAATCGTTTATCGGTATAGCTCGACTTGTTATTTAGTTTGTCGCGCGTCTATTCGAAATGAAGAGGTGGCTTTCCGCACTACAGAATTGACCTAACCCGGCCGTCCCACGGGATCAGCTGCCGGGGTTTTTCTATCGCCAACAAATACATAAATATTTGCATTCGCACGATTAAATAAGATTTCCGGTACTTTAAGTGTCGATAATTTTTCTATTTTTATTTAATTCTTTTTTTAATTGAGTTGTCTGTTTATACGATGATTTTAATGTTTTTTATTCACTTTTCATAATTTATTTCTATTTAATTTTGTAACCTATATCTCTTTACATTGTTCACTGATATGTTTCAAGTTCAAGTGGTATATTTCTTTTTCGCAATTTCTGCATGTGTTTATTCGTTACATTTCCACAATCTATTTTATAATTTATTTGGTTCTTGTTTTCTTTTGATTAAAATCTGATTTATTTTCCATTCTAAAACTAGTTAATATTTATAATATTTTGTATTTTGTTCTATTAAACTTATTAATCTCATATATTATAATAATTATTATTTATCTAGGAATAATAATACGTTAACTCTAACACATTATATTCTATATTATTATCATATTACATTATTTTGCACAATCTCATAGATATATTTTTTCTTTACTCTTAGTTATTATACCAAATATAGTAGGTATTATTCTATTTTTGTAACCATCATATAACTTTCATATATAAAACTATAAAACTGTTTATTTATTATTATTATTGTTGTTGTTGTTGGTGTTAATGAATAATAATATAATATTTATACATATATGATATGCGTGTACAATAATACAGCGCATAAAACAATTATAATAATTTTTAGATTTCAATTTATTTACAGACTTGTAACAATTCGAATTGTATAAATGCTACATTTCAGAAATATCATTTATTAGTGTATAGTTTTAATATACTTTTTCCAACATTAAAAAAGTGCCTATACTCAAAATACTAAGCATAAGTTAATATTACGTATCTATTTTTTAGCTCGATACGATTTTCAAATATAAATTGAAGTTTTTTCAAGTTTTTCAATTAATTAGACCAAACTAATGCAAGTGTTGGTATGTATCGATATTTCGATTTGTCATGTTCCAAATTGTCAAAATATCGTTTCTGTGAAATTTTTTCTTTGTAAAAAACACATTAAATAGCTTCAGAATGTGTTGATACAAAAATCAAATCTATATTATTTTACATTGCTTAAAAAACCTAAAAAGCAAGATTTAATATTAAAGATTGATAAGCAATTAATATGTCGATATTCGTTAGTTTTTTGCGATCTTTTCATCTATTTTTATACTTTTAAATTATAAAACAATAATAATTTATAAGTGTTGTTTGTGAACAGTAGTAATAATTAAGAAGTTGTTCTAATA
>JACCHW010000217.1:0-27623 GCA_018907185.1 Platyscapa corneri | reverse complement strand
AAAAGTAAGAAAAAGTAAGACGCACGTGCGTAACAAAATAGCAGAAAAAAGGTAAGATTTAAAAAAGACAAAATGAGTAAAACGAAAAAAAACAGTAGAAATAAAGACAAAGATAAAAGAATACCTGATCGGCAATCAAAAGCTACTAGGATTTATAGAAAGAAAATCTTACCACAAGCCAATGATGCAAAAAAAGTGCTAAACAAATGTACGAAAAAGAAAAAATTAAGACAATAATTGAAAAGATAAAAGAAGAGATAAGAGAAATGAAGAAATCATGAAATGAGTAAAATGAGAAAGTAAAAAATTATGAAAAGGAACTAAGACAATATGGGGAAACAATTGAAAATCTAGAAGCGGTAATAAAAGGATACAAGAAAAAAACAATAGTAATTGAGCAAAACAAAGTAGCAAACACAGATAGTAGAAAAAATTATATAGTGGAAACAAATAAGAAGAAGAGAGATGAAAGATAAGAAAAGAGGAATGGGAAGAATAATATAACTATCGTAGAATTAGATAAGAGAAAAAGTATACAAAAAAAGGTATAAGTGAATGGTTCGGTAATAAAGTGGGGATAAAGGTGAACGTAACGAAAGTATGATCGGGAAGCAAAGATGATAGGTGGTGGGGTACAGAAATAGAAAGCAAAGATTCAAAAAATAAAATTTTTTAAAAAATTCAATAAATGTAAAAGGTTTCAATTACTATATAAACTACGATGAGATTTATAATGAAAGAGAGTTAAGAAGAATGATAAAATCTAAATGCAGAGAACTGAAAGAAGATGGAGGAGATTGGTACTATTTAAGGGAAGAAATTATTGAAGATGAAAAAATGTTGATATATATTGAAAAGAAAAAGGAATGGCTTAAGAAAAAACAGAACAAAGAAAGAGATACGGTTCGTTTAGTGGAGAGTTTGATATCATGAAAAAGGAAGCGAAAGAGATGCGAGAATCATTAAATAAAAAGCTAAATAAGAGTTAATAGTTCAATATTAAAAATTTAAAACCAGATCATACAAGACCATATACGAACCAAATGAAGAATGAATTATAAAAGAGAAATAGACCAAGCATAAAAGTAAAAAGGTTTAAAGTTTAAAGGACATATAGACTTACTAAAGTAAATACAGATAAGTAAAAGAGAAGCAGACCATACAAGATTTGATGTAAGGAAATAATAGAATTAAAATTAAAAAGAAAAAGTCGGAAAGGAGCACGATGAGATGTTGGTGAAAGAAAGACAACACAAGAAAAAAGAAAAAAAAATGTTTAGATATATAAAATTTATATATCGTTTAAATTAATTAATTGATGAAAATTATGTCATATGAAAATTTGACCACATAAAATTATACCATACACAAATAACAATGTAATACATTGCTCTTAAGTAAATATAATTTAATTTATTAATTTTAGTATTTTTTATCATTTTATAATTTTTTACATTTTTATTTTAGTAGTAAATGTAATTTATATTACTTTTCAATTTTTATATTTCTTGATAATGTTTTCCTTTTTGCAGATCACATATATTAGCAATTTTTTAAATTATGTATGTAAAATTCAGCATTTTTAATATATCGTAACTAATTCGTATTTTTTAGTAGTCATAAAATTTTTTTTATATTCAAATAGTGCATTATTAAAAATTAAAAAAATTGGGAGGTAAACTACTTAAAATTTTCAAAATAAATTCAGCTTTTTATAATTGTTCTTTTATCTACAAACTTTCTAAAAAATACCCGTTTTTTATTTTTACTTTTTTGAATTGCGTTATTTAAGCAAAATGCATTCAAATTTTTACATGTATTTTTCTATATATTCATACTTGTATTAAATTGAGAATTTCCTACAAGGAACTATAATGAATAATATTTAAACTTTGAAATATTCTATTACAATATAATTGTAAACTCTTTAATCAGTATATCAGTATATTAATTAAAAACTTCCTTATTAATCATAATTCAAATAGTTTTTTATTACATAGATCATAAATATAAATTTATCGCACAAAAATTCACATATGAAACCTGACTTCATTTTTTTTCAAATTTGAAAAATAAACTATTAGGTTGTAAGAGCTCTCAGTCTATAACTTATAAGGTATTTAAAGTGAAGAGTAATAATTTATTATTTATAATAATAATTATTTATTTAATAATTAATTGTAATTGAATAAACTTTGTATCTATTAAATCAATTGTTAATATTAAAATTCACCGTAGAAATTGCAAAATCTTATTCAAAATATAATAAATTGTATTTCATTCGTAGATTGCATAATAATAATATCGTAAAATAATTAGACATCCTAAAGCTAAGCACAACCTTAATCTTACATACAACATATAGAGAATTTTGATATGAGAATTCACATTATACTACTATCAATTTGCAACCGATACTCAAAATCAATTTTAAAAAATGCAAGATTTCAATTAACAGATCTTTTTCTCTTATATGTATTGAAAGATTTTTTTCCTTTTCATGCATCGCAAGCTTCTTTTAAAAATTACTGAAACTTATCTTCTCTCTCCTCCGAGATTGATCTAACAAAGTGGCGAATCTATTACGACGTTTAAATAATAAAATATACAAAATTTTTTTAATAAAATCTTTAAGGCAAATATATTATAAATATATCACTTGAGTTTTATTTAATTTTAAATAATTAACTTTCTATAAGATAGTCATTAAGACACGTATTATTTGAAAAATATTTTTAAAAATACAAATATTAAATTCAGTGTACTATATTTTATTATTAGAATTAATAATGAAGGAAAAATATTATCACGAAAATTTATTATAAAAAGTTATAATTTAATGATATTTGTTTATAACAAATTATTTAGACTAATAGTGTACGGAATAAAATTTAACAAGTTAGTGTAATTTTAAGTATTTTTGCAATTAAAAAAAAATTTTTTTTATAATATTTTATAAATAATAAAATAAACCATTAAATGCGCATTAAAATATGACTAACATTAAATTAATATTTATAAAACCACTATATTGTTTCAAAAATCTTATATTGAACATGGTTTTTCTGACATTTTAGTTGAATGCTCGCACAGAGAAATTTAGTGTCAACAGTTCATCAGAATAAAACAGTGAATGATTACAAATAGTTGAATTTAAAAAATTATTTAAATAAATGTATATTATTTATAAATTTTTTGTTGATGCTAAGTATTTAATTCTACATTTCAGATAAAAAAATAATTTATTAAATAATAAAAAAAAATCGTTGCAACATAAGGAGTAATATTTCTTATAAAACTGGTAAATATGTATGATTAAAATAAATCTAAATATCTATATAAATTTATATATTACCAAAAATAAGTCATTATGTGATGAAAATCAATGATGATAGGAATAAAAATACCTTGGCTTATTATAAGTAAATTTTTTTAACAATATATATTCAATTAAAAATTAAATATATGACTTAAAAAAATACTTAAAAACTTCAAAAATATTTTATAAACTGAAAAAATTGATTTTTTTATTTTATTCTAATAATGACATCTCAAACACTAAAAGTAAAATAAAAGTTTAATTAAAGTTTAACAAAGAAAATAATATTTTATATTTCTCAGTAGATCTACACATTAATTGCAAAATTTAAAACTTACAACTTTTTTATTGAATTAAGGTTATCTAAATTTTTCTGAAATTGTATGTTATAAATTAGATTAATAGAGTAAACAGTAAATTAAGTTTAAAAGTTTTAAATGTTTTAAAACATTATATAAGTTTTTTTATTAAATCAATGTAATATTTATTAATATAAATTAGAAAGAATATATATAAATAATTAATAATTAAAAAATTTTCACTTGGTGCAATATTAATTTTTTCAAATATCTCAGGATAGGTAAGATTGATTATAATATATATTGGGTTCATGAATATATTTGTAATTATATCTAAGTATTAAATTTTTATTTTATTATTTAAGTCATTAATTATAAAAATTTAAATAAAAATATTTTTTATATAATATTATGAAATATTTTTTATTAAAAATAAAATTTCTTATTTATACAATATTTTTAATAACTTTCTTCTATGATATATGTACACAATTATTTATTATAAATTAATAACAGTAATAATTTATTAACAACAGTGAAAAATTGCTTTTATATTCTAAGTTCATTTTCTTATTCATTAATATAGTATTTTCATAAGGTTTTATATTATTATCATTATTTAACTTGCATAAAAGTAGAATTTTAATTATAACTATCAAATTTACTTTTTTTTATTTTTCAAAGTAATTAATTGATAGAAAGCTCTATTATGAATTAACTTAATTGAAACTTAATATACATTGTATTTTTGGAATTAAAGTATAATAAACTTTGAATTACTAAAAAATTTGGTTTAATTATTGAATATAATTATCAAAGAATCATTTATATTTAACTAGGAATTAATTTTTAAAAGAAAAATAATACACATTGATATATGTATACTAAATTATATGTATAAACTAATTATTTATTTTATGCATATTTATTTCATCATATTAAATAGAATTATATTAAACCTCTGATTAGAAAGATTTAGAAAGAATTACCATGGAAAGGAGTACATTATTTATAAAATAACTATAAATTGATGAAATTTATTTTAATTTAATTAATTTTATATTTACAGTTTAGATATCTATAATGATTTACAAAAGTTTAATAGCATCAATAATTAAATGTTTGATGCAGTTACTGGAACAAGATGATTTATCTGCTAGTTCTCGTGAGAGTTTGGAAGTATCTATTCAGTGTTTAGAAAGTGCGTATGATGTTCAGCCTTCAGATGCTCTTACAAATTTTGATATATTAGAAATTTTTAAAACAATTCAACTAAATTCAAAACAAGCTATCACATCAGAGGCTAGTGCTGAATCAAAAATAGAAGCTGAAAGTCTTAAAAATAAAGGAAATTATCTGATGGAAAATGAAAAGTACCATGAAGCTCTTATTAATTACACAAAGTAATAGACTTAATTTATTTAATATAAGAATAATTATCTTAATATTTTTTTAATTTTTAAATTATTTAAAATTTTTAATCTTTCCCCGAGTTATTTAATATATTAATTTGGGTAAATAAATTTTGAATTTATTTATAAAGATTTATAAATATTTTCATATTTAGTTTTTAACGATTAAAAAGTATATTAATTATTTTAAATTTTTCAATTATGCAATATATCGATATTAATCTCATGTACTAGCAACTTTATAAAATATATCGATATGATGTTTAAGCTTAAGGGTAAAAAAATATTCTATGAAAAATTTTTTAATAAACTTTCAAAAATTTTAAAACTTTTAAAATATCTAATAATAAATCTCTAACAAAAATTTTGAAGTAAAAATATTAATTATTATCAATATTGCATTCAATAAACTAAAATAATTTTTTTTAACTTAATTGTAACTGTGATACCTATATTTGATATAATCGTAATTAAAAATAAAAATATGAATCAAATTTTTAAATAAATTACACTTTTTAGTATTAAATTGTGAAATAAATTAATAGTATATAATAATTTAAACTTGTTGATTATGTAATTTTATTTGTAAATATTAAAAAAAAAATTTAAGATGTTTTAATTTAAAGTTTTCTTAAAAATTTTATTATTGGAGTAAAATATTAGTTATATAAAAATTATATAGTTAATTGATTGGTGGATTGGTAATAAACAATATTTTTCTTTTTAGAGCCAATATAGTCAGAAGCTTGGACAATTTTGGTTTTTGAAAATAAAGGTAAACGTTTAAAAAAATTATGTAAAAAAATTGAGATACTATTTATTGTAAAATTTTAATTATTTCAAATTTATAATTAGAACAAATATTAAGAATTAAAAATTTGGAAATCTATTCTTCAGTAAAGTATAAAAATTTTATAAGATTTTTTTGCTTAATTTTTATTAAGAGTAAAATATCCTTTATTGTACCCCTTGCATTGTAAATTTAAACAAACAAACATTATACACATTAAGTACTTACTTAGAAACAAAACTTAAAAAATAGAGGAGTATTAGTTTATTTAATTTAATATCATGAAAAAAAATATTTGGAAAAAAAGGAATACACTTAACACATGCATAGACTGAAACAAAAATTGAGTAAATCTGACAAAAATGAATAAAAATATTTATATAAAAGTACTGATAAATATTTGATATCTTGACCTATCTTCTAATGAGATATAGAACAACATAAAGGAAGTATTGTCTGGAAATCAATCTTGTAGTAGATTTTTTATTATTACCTGAGAAAAATTAATAATTGTCACCTAGATAAGATTTCAATTAAATTAAGATATTACAACTGGAATTTCACAAAGTCACTAGAGAATAGGGTGGGAGATTAAGGATTCAGTACATATTGACAAAGATATATTAGAACTTTAGTATAATAAGAAATTGACAATTAAAGTTAATTTTATAAATATATAAATCTAAAGTATAGTAAATCGATATAAAAATAATACTATTACATGTGGATAATACTATTAAGACAAAATTTTATACGATACTTGAAGATATAATTAGACAACATAGAAATTTCAAGGATTTCCCTATGAATAAACTGAATAAATAAATAATTTTAGTCAATTTTTCTCATTGGATTAAGTGTAGTCATTTAAAAACAAAATTATTTTGTGTTTATATTAGTATTTTTATTGTTGCTGAGAGATGATTAGCTACCGATACTTATTCTTTTTAATTAATTGCCTTTCTTACAGATTAATTACTATAAATTTAGCAAAAGTATACTTGAAATTAATTGAAAAATATTTTATGGTAAACTATTAAGGTTTACTTATTATAAATTAAGTAAAAATTTATCATTAGCAAATATGTAGAGAGGCAATATATGGGAAGTGTTTTTTTATTATATTTGTTTATTTTAAAAGAAATTTTTAAATAGTTTATTACACTCGTTCAGTCTAATTTATTTATTCTTTGGGTTTAGATTATAATATTTAATGTACAAAAAAATTTGTCCCTTAATCATATTCTTTTTTTTATTTATAATTTTATACATTATGAAAAAATCTTTGAATATTAATTTAATTAAAGAAAACACAAAACTCTAAAGCATTGATATTTACATATTAATTATTTATGTATCTATAATCTATCCATTACCGACTATACTAAATTTGTAAAATTTGTCTATTAACTGATTTTAAAAATTAGTAAAAATTTAAACTATACAATTAAATTATTAATATCTTATTTAAATTTAATTTTCATAATAGTATAGACTATTCTATTCTACTATAATTATAAATTAAAAAGAGAAATATAATTTGATATAATTCAGTAACTATTACAAATACAACAAAAAAAAAACAGCTGTGTCAAACTTAAAGAGATAAATACGGATAATCACAAATCAATATTGAAATACTATGAGATTATATAATGATTAAATATATTTTCTAACATTATATAAAATTATCACCAATTAATAATTATGATGGAAGTAGTTTATTATAAAAAATACACGAAAAGATTGTTTTTAAATAAAATTACAGGCAGTTAACAGTTGCTAAGTTAATAATTTTTATTATAAAGACCATAAATAAAAAAAAATTAGAAATAATAGAATTTAATAAAACCCACGTATTAGATTTGTTAAAAATGCATTTATATATAATCATAAAAAGTTTAATCTTTTAAAGGTAACACATGATATTAAATATTTAATTATATAAATGATATTGACTTCAAAATTTGAATTTTTATTGGTATTTTGAAAGCAACTAATTATGGTATAGTACTGGCATTAGTAGAAAATAATACATCAAGATATTTAAAAGTTAGATGGGTAGTTAACTGAATCAGTAAAAGAAAAAATAAAAATAGATAATATAATTGTTCAAAAGTTGATGGTGTTGATGCACTAATTGGTGGAAGTGGACTTAAGGATGATGATATGAGTTAATGAGATAACAACACTTATTTATTATTTTAACACAGATTTGTACAGTTTTCAGTTATTTAGTTTGTATTAACAAAATGTTAGTATAATTAGTTTATGAATGTTTTTGATATATTTGTGTAAGTGCGTATGTGAGTGTATGATTATGAGTTTTAGTTATAGGTCGTAAATCTACAACTAATGAGTTTGGGAAACAGTGTTCGTAACTCACTGACTCCTGATGAATGCGGTTTTGAGATTTACTTTACAATTGTAAGAGTTTTTAGTGGAAAATAAAAATGAGTTAAAAGCACGTGCACGAGGACGATTATCACAACGGATACTAATTAAAAAAATGAATGTGCATGATACATTGATCACTTTGTGTATTTATTCATTCATTGGCGGGCAATTACTTCGCTCGCACACTGATTGGTCCGGTAGATCGATTGACGCAATGCATTGATCGATGCGACAGCACAATTATCATGTCTGTCGTTTCTTGAGTAATGGCATTAATGACTCCAACAGGTGGCGCCACTGATACCATTGTGATGATTTTTAACATTCCGCTCGTCGTAAGCAAGTTTCTTGAGTTGATGAATGAACTTTTCCGTACTTGTGATGATTTCTTCTAATGTTGATAATGAGGTATTCTGTTAATATTTTAATGATTATATGAATGAAATTAACTCGATGAGTCTTGAATTGATGTGCTCTCAATGGTACTTGTAGTAGATTTTTAGTAAGTTCTTAATGAATTGGTATCCATTGGTAATATGCCAATTTATGAATTGGTCTAAACTATGGTAGTTGTTGATGTTTTGAGTGTTACTACTCTGGTTAGACCATCTTGGCTTGGATGTACTTGAGTAATTCTGGCGAGTGGCCACTTGCTAGGGGAAAAACCTCTCGTCAGTGCTGAGTACTAGATATCCAATCTTGATGTCATGTCTTGGTAGTGCCATTTTTGAATGGAGAGTTGTCTTTGAATGAAATGATACCTTGATAGTCTTGATGTTTTCAAGTCCCTGAGTGATGCTTCAGACAGTGTTAGAGCATTTCCGATGAGAAAATGATCTGGAGTGAGTGCTTCGTGTCGTCGAGGTCATCACTTAGAAGCTCTATATATCTTGAGTTTAGAATTACCTTCACTGGAGTTAAAAATGTATTGAGTTCTTCAAGAGCGAATGGTGTTACCCCTAGTCATATGTCGAAGATGATATTTGACTGATTTCACGACTGCTTCCCATTTACCTCCCATATGAGGTGATGCAGGTGGATTGAATGACCAAGCTGAATAGTCCAATGATAATATTCGTTCGTGTTCTTTTGTACCTAGGATGAATAATTTCTTGAGTTCTGCATCAGCTCCTATGAAGTTGGTACCGCAGTCTGAATGAAGTGTTCTTGGAATTCCTCTTCTTGAATAAAACCTCCCGTTCGCAGCAATAAAACCTTCTGATGAGTAATCACTGACGTGTCTCGAGGTGCACAGCTGATTTAGAAAAACACACAACCAAGATTTATGTATCTTTGCACCTTGTCCCTTCCAAGTCTTGACAGACAGTGAACCAGCATAGTCTCCTGTATATAAAAAAGTCGTGACGGTGTAACTCGAGAAACAGGTAGTTGGCCCCCATTAATTGTTGGGCTCGGATTCCCCTCTGACGAGCACACACGACACACTTGAAAATAAATGATTTGACAGGAAATCGACCTCCGATGATCCAGAATTGCTGCCTTACGTCTGATAATATTAATTTTGTGCCTCCATGTAGTTTTCTGATGAGCATTTGTAATGATGAGTGTTAAGAAGGGTAAGTGCCTGGGCAGAATAGCTGGACATTTACTGTCTTGAGGTAACAATTATTTATTCTGCCACCCACTCTAATTATCCCTTCTTCGTCTAAGTAAATCGTGAGCTTATTAAATGAGTATGATGATGACATTCCTGCTCCAGTTTGTAATGTTTTAATTTCTTCCTTGCAGTATGTGAGTTCAGTTGCCTTGATCCAAAAGTTTCTTGAGTTTTCTAAGTTTTCTTGAGATAGATGATTTCTTAAGCTTGATGTTTGTATTTTATTCAACCTGCTAATAAATGCTACGCATACTAATGTGATACGGATGAGTTTGTTGAATTTCGAATATTTTTAAATGAGATCCGAATGGTACTTGTTTATCTTGATTGTTGAAATTAAGCTGATATCTGGACGAGCTTCTTGTATGCTATGTTCGTCCCTTGTTACCATTTGAAGAATTTTACCATGGTGGTCCCGTCCATCATAGATTACGAGTCTGGAGCTTAGTGATCTTAATGCCTCTTGAAGCACATCTGTTGGATTGGGCGTGCCAGGAACATGTCTCCAAGTAGCATGTGACGTGAACTCTTTTATCAGGGGTACTTTATTCCTAACGAAATCTTTCCAGCGTGATGGGTGAATTTTGATTCATGTGAGCGTTACGTGAGAATTATCCACAAATGTGTTTGGTTGATGTCAATTTTGATTGTGGCTTTGACATATCTGATGATTTTCGATAATAATAAAGCTGCTGATAATTTTAACTTCGGGATTCAGCGGTGCTACTTTGCTTATAGCATAGATAAGAACACTTGTTGTACCTTCTAATTTGTGAACTATGAAATATATTACTGTAGCAATAGCGAGTCGAGAGGCATCAGAAAAACCGTGCAAGTCAATTGATGATTCACTGGTAGTATTGAAACACCGTTGAACTTTGATTTTGCCTAAGTCTTACAGATTTTTGCTAATAACTCTCCATCTTGACATTAATGATTTGGGAAGGATTCGTTCCACAGGAACTTGTGCAACACAACTTCTGCATGACTATTTTAGCACTGATGACTACTGGCTAGACGAATCCTAATGGAACAAATATACTAGCCACTTTAGATAGAATTATTCGTATGGTAAGTTTTTAATTCTTGATTGCTGATTTTAAGTTGAAGGAAATATATCTGCCTTACTGTTCCACTTGAGTTCGAGTATTCTGGGTTCGCAGTCTTCGAAATTCAAATTAATAATTATTTCCTGGTCTTCAATGATATTAATCTGTATGAGTAACTCTGGGTGTGTTGAATGAATGCCAAATAGTTAACCATCCGCTATGCAAAGTTTTTGGAGATCCATTGCAACATGCACCTGATGTTGTGGTGAATGCACCTTCAAATATGTCATCGACATACCTGCCGTGCATGGTTGATGGCATAGCAAGTGAATATTTATTTCCTTCATCGATGACAAGTTGCACGAGAGTTTTCACTGCTAAGAATGGTGCTTTAATATCATATGTCACTGTAGTCAAGTGATATGGTACTCCTTGATGATTCTCATCCACCCATAATATTCGTTTATAATCTCAGTCATCCGGATGTACTTTTATCTGCCTGTACATCTTTTTGACCTCCATGGCAAATAGATGTACGTTATCTTATCCAGATCAAAACGTCTGAGATGTCAAGGTGTAAGTTGACTTCTGTATGCATGATGTCATTGATAAAGTTGCCTAATATTGTTGCATAAGAGCCATTGAAGACAACTCTTAATTTCTAAAGACTGCCTTCCATTTTTTGTACACCGCTATGTGGCAGATAAAGATAATTTGTTTAATGAGTTATGACTGAGAGAGCTTTCTTCATGTGTTCTAATTCTTTGTATTCACTCATACACTGCTGATAAAGTTATGATAATCTTCATTTTTTTTTCATGTCTTTTAACGAAACTTTGCAAACAGTTATGAGCCTTGAAATACGAGTTACCCAGATTAATTGGTGTTGATTGAATGGGATACGATCTATGTGCCTTCCTGTTGAATTTCTCTGATGAGTGATTTTTAGTGTTCCTTACATTGTTCTTTTGATGTGAGTCTACTACTTTCATTTGAAGGTACTTCCTCTTGTATCCAGAATTTTGGAGTAACTCATCCAATGATTTATCTAAGGTTTCTATTTTGGAGGCTATATGAGTTGACGTTGAGTTATTTTTATGATTATTGATAGGACCAATTATTAGCCATCCAAATATAGACAACTGTGCTATGAGCATTGTCGATGAGTATTTTATAATCTTTGTTTTTATGATTTATCCGCAATAATCTGCTCCTACGATAATGTCTATTGGTTCAGCTGTCAGATATTCAGGTTTAGCCTTTCTCGTCCTTTGTTCCCATACCTTTATTTTAAAGCGTTCCAGGCAGGGATCAATGTTTTTCTAACATTAGGAAATGTCGATATTACCTTGGCAGCTTAATCTCTCAACTGACACTTGAGTAGTAAAAGTTTCCAACGTAGGTCAGCCGAGCATCCAATACAATGTCCTCAAACAGTTCATTGAAGTTGGGCCAGTTGGCGTTCACCACATCAAAAAAGGTATGAGAATTTCTGATAGTCTCGCAGATGTTTGGCTCGTTGCATTGAAATGATTGTTTTCAGATGAGTTGTCTTGAGTCTGATTTAATTCCCCCTGGAATTTTGATATCTCCTTCAGAGACTTTGCATATATTTCAAATTCCTTATTAGGAATTTCATTCTTGAAGTAATCATGGTCTAAAAATTGCATTGGCCAGGTCACTTCAATTTCGCTGTACTACCTTAGGAATGCCTTAGGCGCATCCTCAATGATTTTTTGATTACATCTAGATTTTCTATTGTTGTAAGACTTGGGTCTTCAGGCTATTCAAAAACCAATTTTTAAATTAGATTTTACCAATTAGACAACTGCTCTATTGGTATATTGTTAAATCGTATTTAAGATATTAGATCTTATGATTTGCCATAATAGTCTGCTTCTATGATGAGATCAATTTTTCCGTGTTATTAAATAGTCAAGATCAGCCAATTTCAAGTGTTTAACATGTGGTCATCCTTTGGTACACCTAATGGAGGGCAGCACAGTTATTACATATCTGAATGATGGTCGTGACATGGGAGTGCATTGATTTCAATGAAATCGTAGTAACTCCCTTGGCCTTAAGCTCCATCGATCCACCAATTCAAGTGATGATGGTTTTTGATGATTGTTGAATTATTTTGATTTTCTTGATAAGTTTTTAACCGATAAATAATTTCATTGAACCGGAATTTATTAGCAATCCTCCAGTTTTGAATTTTCTGATGAGATGTTGTCCATAGTTATTGCTAATAGTGAGCAACTTGATGAATGCTCTGATGTTGTCGTTCATGATATTTTACTTGAGTGGTCTGATGATTTTACTAGGCCTAATTCCTGCTTGCCACGATTTCTGACCTGAAACGGTCAGTGACAGACGCACACTTGATTCTGTATGCCTTGTCCTACATAGTGTGATGTTTGTTTGCACAAACTTTGCAGACTTTCTTATTTTGGCATGAGCGGGCGCTATATCTATCAAAGCAATTGTAACATAGATGTTTCTCTGTTCCTTTTTTTTTTCGGCATCTTGAATTATGCTTTTTTTAAACTTGATGAAATATTATAGATGATATGCTAAATATAATTTGAGTAAGAGAATATCTATTATATATGGTGAATAATCTGATTATTATGCTAAATTTTTAGGACTTTATTTTCATCATCCTGTTGTGGCAAATCAATAGTAAATATTATTATTAATAATTGAAATATAAATGTGTTCAAGAATATTAGAAAGCGATACCTTTGACGCCACCTGGTGATCTATAATTAAACTATTGATTATCGATAAGATGGCTCACCACGTGGTCGTCGATCGCGCATGAATAACCAATCAGTGCGATCGACTACCCACGAAGTATAATCAACTACATTCACGCTTTTATTTCAAATATAACCAGCACTTATGATTCGACAATGTGTATGACGCGCATTATTATTGGCTTATCATTGCCCAATTAATTGTCACCACGCATGTCTGCTCTAGTCGTTATGAGTGCTGAATTCTATATGCTCTAAGAAGTTGTTCATTACACTTCACTGTCAATCAAATTTGCTATATTTAAAAATTAATTCAAACAAGTTTCTTTAAAAAGTTCATTCATACTATGTTCTTATAGAATAATTATAATACCGTACATCATCATTAGTCTCATACATCCTTAGCACATCAACATCTTATACTCAACAAAAATATTATAATATTGATCGTAAAATAGCATGCACTCACTCACTCATTCGACTAGTTTTATACATACGAAACATACACACATAGCATAAGTTCATCTAGATTTAATTGCGTTATCATAAGTATTTTAGTATTTAAGTTCATAGTGTTAATTGCATATAAAATTAAGTGTTTATTCAATCTAGTTTTTTAAGCGCGTTAGTAAAATAAGTTATTATTATTTAATTGTTTCTTTTCTTTGCGTTAATCTTTAAGTTTTTATATCTTATAAGTAAAAAGTATAAGAATATATGTTTGTTTAATTCGTGTTAGATGAGTTTTGTGAATTATTATTTTTCATCATTACCACTTATTGCCCGATTCACCCTTCAACACAAAGTTTAAATTAACTGAGTTATCGAAACAGTACTATTTATAATATTTTTTATATTTTTTTACCTTTTTCTCTTAATCCATTTAAATATATTTATGTTTTTATATCTATTATTTTATTGTTGAATCAATTAACTTATATAGAATAGTGTATGTACAGAAAACTAGTAGATTTTATAAAAATATTTTTGCATAAAAGATATATGATACTTACGTAATTGTGAACAGTAAGATGGCTTAAATATTGGCAATAAAAATGCAATTTTTAAATATATAAGTAATTTAAATGTATTAATTCAGAAATTATTCTGTAATAATTTCTAAATGAAATATAAATTTTTTTAAGATTAAATATAAATTTTCTTTATCAAGTAATTGCGAATTAAATTGCTAGAATTAACCAAGTATATAAATCCTTCAAATTTAATTTATTTAGATGTAAATTAAAATACAGTAAAGTAATATGAAAAGAAAGAAATGTAATTCTTGATTTAAATACAAACAGGAAAATATTTTTATTTTTATTATCTATTCTTATGGTTTTTAGTTCCTTATAAATCTTTGTAATAATGTGTGTTTGTAGTACACATGATTTTATGTATAAATAATAGTAAAGACTTGGGGGCATATTTAATACGAGTACTCGAACATTTTGATAGAGTTTGTATATGTATGTGTTACTATATGTTAGATACTAAGAATGATGGAATGAGAACAAGCAGATGATTTGTTACGGGGTAGTAACGGTGGTCGCAGGCAACAGCGAAGCTGTAAACCTAAGAAATTTGTGTGCCAAAACGCAATATCAGCTGGTTGTCACTGCTGTTAAGAAACTTCGGAGTCGCCCAATCGTCTTCTGCACTCTTGATAAATATATTTTTCTTGTGAATTTTATATAATTATTTTTCAGTATTTATATTATATATACCTTTGTTTTAATCTTTACTTTCAAATAATTACATTATTTCAATAAAATTATGTATTTTAATGTTAAAAATTTTAGCATATTTTTAAAATTAAATTTATTATTTTATTTATTTTGATAGACACGCAAAAGCAGTCATATACAAATATAAAAAAATACCATCGATGCAAAATTCATTACTAATTTTATAAAATAATAATTTAAATTGTAATGGTAATTATTATTTTGTAAGATTTTGGTTCGATTCCTACAATTTATTTATCATATATTTTAAGCTAATTTATTAATCAAAAACTTATTTAAATTTACTAATCTTATCATTTTTCTAATTTAAATCTCATTTTAAATACAGGTATTTTTAAATTAAAAAATATTTTCTAATTATAATATTTCGAATTATATTCTTTATACATATATTTGTTTAATAAAAGAGAAAAAGTAGAAATGAAATACATATGAGATACATTTAATAATTTTACATGGGATATAATAATTAAATAATAATAATTAAATCATTCGATTTAATTACTAAATTTCTTTAATTTTAATATTTCATGTGGGAATGAGTGTTCGCTATTTTGCAGGTTTGAGATTTATTTTAAAAATTGTGTATATAATGATTTTAATGAAAGTGTGCGCCATAAAAAATTATAACTTTCCTTTATTTTTAAAGCAAATAACAGATTTCTTAATCTTTCATAAGATGTAGATATTTGTTCAGATACTTAATAAGAAACTTATTGCAAACCTCAAACCAATTTAGAAAAATTTAAAGAGTACGATGAATGACATAAGATTTTTTATTTTACCCATTCTTGGCACTGTTTGACCTATATATGACATAGGATTTGTTGTAGTATTATAGCAAAATCCACTAATTGAATCTTTTATCCCAGTTAGTTATTTTTTAAAACTTATTCTAATGTATTATTTGAAAGTTAATATTGGCTATTAATAGTTTTGAATAATTTTAGAAGTTCATAATAATCAATACATTTTAATTCGACCATGTATACAACATAATGTATTAAAAATAGGTTTCAATTTGATTAAATTTATTCGAATGATACCATTGAAGTAAGTTCATAAGACAGAATTAATTATCTGAATCGTTTGGGATCATCTTAGTGATCCACTTTTCATCCTCAACAATAATTCAATGCAAAAAATCCTACATTATCAAAAGAAATTAAATGCCTTTCCATACCTGTTTTCGTATTTGATATGGTAGGTGATTTTCAAAGTTTTAGAACAACTATGTTTTTAGTAATAGTATTTCAGTGATGAATATATCAAAATTAGTTTTATGTATAAATTTTTTAATTTTCTAGTAAGAATCTACACCCAATAGTTTTTTCAATTAATATCTTTCAATTTTTTTTAAAGTTTCTTGTGTTTTTTAACACATACATCAAAATCATTGCTTTCAGGTCTCAAGAACTATTTGCTGCCAGACCTATTAAATGAGTCATTACTATAGAGAATATTTATGAGTACCAATTTATTTTAGCAAAAGTTTTTCGTATAAAAGTAGTGGAGTTATGGAATGAATTTTTATAAATCCTACCTTTTAATTGAAATTTTTGACATCATAAATAACATTTTTTCATCAAGAAATTTATGTCATAATAAAATATATTTAACATATTTTCAGTTAATACAATTTTTTTTAACTAGAGAAATTATTATTATTCAATTAATTGTATTTATATGCATCTAATCTTTCTGCATATATATAATATTTGAGTTTAATAAAAAAATTCTATTAAGCACATATATTATCTATAAAAATGTAATATATTATTTCCTTTTTAAATGTGTAGATTTACTTATAATTAAAATAATGTTAATCTATTTGGTTTTTACTATAATATCTTCAATATTTCCATTATTTTATGATATTTAATATCATTGTTGTAAATGATATTATAATAAAATATTTTAAAGTTCCTGTAATTAATATTTCAAGGACGGGAAACTTAAATTAACCACTTTTAGGCTTATCGCTACTGATTAGAGATCTTAGTATGATCATGGTTTTGGATTATATCTCTTTTTGGTACAAACACAATATTTTGTATTTTAGCTCTCTCATAAAATATTTTTTAATTATTTATATTTTATATTTGATCTTGTTTTATAATAATTATAACTTTTTTATAACAAATTTTTTTTCTTATAGGATCTTTTTTGATTAAATTTTATTATTACATGGTTTAATTTGATTTAAGTTCAAATAATATTTAATTACGACTACAGAAAGATATCGTTTAAATTTAAAAAATGTTTACATATTTTATATAACTAATTTAAAAAGAAAAAATTTATAATTTTGAATATATATTTAGCGGTATTACTGTGGTATGAATCAAACGATTTTTATTATAAGAATTTTATGCAGACTATAAGTAATAGTGTGTTGTTTTATGTTTTTATAAATATCAGTAGTGGACTTACATTCTAATTACTAAATATTTAACTAAACTAGAGGTCAAACATTTGTATGTGAAGAGAACTGTAAGTTTGGTGAGTGAAGGGAATTTGTTTATTGATGCAAGTTCTAGTAGCCGAAGAGAGGCTATATGTTGGTGCAGGTCTACTGAGCCTTGGGATTTTTTATATGCTGCTGGTAGTCTATTATATGCAGTAATTTTTATGTTTATGCGAGGGTCTGTTAGAAAAGCTTACACAAGATATGTCATGGGAATAAAGTGTTAAAAAAAATTAGAAATAGAGAAGATAATGAAGGTGTAAATTTAGAAAAAAATGAATTAAAAAGTTCAGAAAGTGATAAATTAGACACAATAATAAAGATGAGCAAAAATGAAAGGTTATAATCAAGAAAATAGAAAGCTTGGTAAAAAGCACAAAAAGTGTAGTTAGGTAGCCACGAGGCAAAAGTAAGAAAAAGTAAGACGCACGTGCGTAACAAAATAGCAGAAAAAAGGTAAGATTTAAAAAAGACAAAATGAGTAAAACGAAAAAAAACAGTAGAAATAAAGACAAAGATAAAAGAATACCTGATCGGCAATCAAAAGCTACTAGGATTTATAGACAGAAAATCTTACACAAAGCCAATGATGCAAAAAGTGCTAAACAAATGTACTAAAAAGAAAAAATTAGACATAATTGACAGATATAAAAGAAGAGATAAGAGAAATGAAGAAATCCATGAATGAGTAAAATGAGAAAGTAAAAAGATTATGAAAAGGAACTAAGACAATATGGGGGAACAATTGAAAATCTAGAAGCGGTACTAAAAGGATAAAGAGAATAAAACAATAGTAATTGAGCAAAAACAAAGTAGCAAACACAGATAGTAGAAAAAATATATAGTGGAAACAAATAAGAAGAAGAGAGATGAAAGATAAGAAAAGAGGAATGGGAAGAATAATATAACTATCGTAGAATTAGATAAGAGAAAAGTATACAAAAAAAGGTATAAGTGAATGGTTCGGTAATAAAGTGGGGATAAAGGTGAACGTAACGAAAGTATGATCGGGAAGCAAAGATGATAGGTGGTGGGGTACAGAACTAGAAAGCAAAGATTCAAAAAATAAAATTTTTTAAAAAATTCAATAAATGTAAAAGGTTTCAATTACTATATAAACTACGATGAGATTTATAATGAAAGAGAGTTAAGAAGAATGATAAAATCTAAATGCAGAGAACTGAAAGAAGATGGAGGAGATTGGTACTATTTAAGGGAAGAAATTATTGAAGATGAAAAAATGTTGATATATATTGAAAGAAAAGGAATGGCTTAAGAAAAAACAGAACAAAGAAAGAGATACGGTTCGTTTAGTGGAGAGTTTGATATCATGAAAAAGGAAGCGAAAGAGATGCGAGAATCATTAAATAAAAAGCTAAATAAGAGTTAATAGTTCAATATTAAAAATTTAAAACCAGATCATACAAGACCATATACGAACCAAATGAAGAATGAATTATAAAAGAGAAATAGACCAAGCATAAAAGTAAAAAGGTTTAAAGTTTTAAAGGACATATAGACTTACTAAAGTAAATACAGATAGGTAAAAGAGAAGCAGACCATACAAGATTTGATGTAAGGAAATAATAGAATTAAAATTAAAAGAAAAAGTCGGAAAGGAGCACGATGAGATGTTGGTGAAAGAAAGACAACACAAGAAAAAGAAAAAAAATGTTTAGATATATAAAATTTATATATCGTTTAAATTAATTAATTGATGAAAATTATGTCATATGAAAATTTGACCACATAAAATTATACCATACACAAATAACAATGTAATACATTGCTCTTAAGTAAATATAATTTAATTTATTAATTTTAGTATTTTTTATCATTTTATAATTTTTTACATTTTTATTTTAGTAGTAAATGTAATTTATATTACTTTTCAATTTTTATATTTCTGATAATGTTTTCCTTTTTGCAGATCACATATATTAGCAATTTTTTAAATTATGTATGTAAAATTCAGCATTTTTAATATATCGTAACTAATTCGTATTTTTTAGTAGTCATAAATTTTTTTTATATTCAAATAGTGCATTATTAAAAATTAAAAAAATTGGGAGGTAAACTACTTAAAATTTTCAAAATAAATTCAGCTTTTTATAATTGTTCTTTTATCTACAAACTTTCTAAAAAATACCCGTTTTTATTTTTACTTTTTTGAATTGCGTTATTTAAGCAAAATGCATTCAAATTTTTACATGTATTTTTCTATATATTCATACTGTATTAAATTGAGAATTTCCTACAAGGAACTATAATGAATAATATTTAAACTTTGAAATATTCTATTACAATATAATTGTAAACTCTTTAATCAGTATATCAGTATATTAATTAAAAACTTCCTTATTAATCATAATTCAATAGTTTTTTATTACATAGATCATAAATATAAATTTATCGCACAAAAATTCACATATGAAACCTGACTTCATTTTTTTTCAAATTTGAAAATAAACTATTAGGTTGAAGAGCTCCAGTCTATAACTATAAGGGTATTTAAAGTGAAGAGTAATAATTTATTATTTATAATAATAATTATTTATTTAATAATTAATTGTAATTGAATAACTTGTATCTATTAAATCAATTGTTAATATTAAAATTCACCGTAGAAATTGCAAAATCTTATTCAAAATATAATAAATTGTATTTCATTCGTAGATTGCATAATAATAATATCGTAAAATAATTAGACCTCCTAAAGCTAAGCACAACCTTAATCTTACATACAACATATAGAGAATTTTGATATGAGAATTCACATTATACTACTATCAATTGCAACCGATACTCAAAATCAATTTTAAAAATGCAAGATTTCAATTAACAGATCTTTTTCTCTTATATGTATTGAAAGATTTTTTTCCTTTCATGCATCGCAAGCTTCTTTTAAAAATTACTGAAACTTATCTTCTCTCTCCTCCGAGATTGATCTAACAAAGTGGCGAATCTATTACGACGTTTAAATAATAAAATATACAAAATTTTTTTAATAAATCTTTAAGGCAAATATATTATAAATATATCACTTGAGTTTTATTTAATTTTAAATAATTAACTTTCTATAAGATAGTCATTAAGACACGTATTATTTGAAAAATATTTTAAAAATACAAATATTAAATTCAGTGTACTATATTTATTATTAGAATTAATAATGAAGGAAAAATATTATCACGAAAATTTATTATAAAAGTTATAATTTAATGATATTTGTTTATAACAAATTATTTAGACTAATAGTGTACGGAATAAAATTTAACAAGTTAGTGTAATTTTAAGTATTTTTGCAATTAAAAAAAAATTTTTTTTATAATATTTTATAAATAATAAAATAAACCATTAAATGCGCATTAAAATATGACTAACATTAAATTAATATTTATAAAACCACTATATTGTTTCAAAAATCTTATATTGAACATGGTTTTTCTGACATTTTAGTTGAATGCTCGCACAGAGAAATTTAGTGTCAACAGTTCATCAGAATAAAACAGTGAATGATTACAAATAGTTGAATTTAAAAAATTATTTAAATAAATGTATATTATTTATAAATTTTTTGTTGATGCTAAGTATTTAATTCTACATTTCAGATAAAAAAATAATTTATTAAATAATAAAAAAAAATCGTTGCAACATAAGGAGTAATATTTCTTATAAAACTGGTAAATATGTATGATTAAAATAAATCTAAATATCTATATAAATTTATATATTACCAAAAATAAGTCATTATGTGATGAAAATCAATGATGATAGGAATAAAAATACCTTGGCTTATTATAAGTAAATTTTTTTAACAATATATATTCAATTAAAAATTAAATATATGACTTAAAAAAATACTTAAAAACTTCAAAAATATTTTATAAACTGAAAAAATTGATTTTTTTATTTTATTCTAATAATGACATCTCAAACACTAAAAGTAAAATAAAAGTTTAATTAAAGTTTAACAAAGAAAATAATATTTTATATTTCTCAGTAGATCTACACATTAATTGCAAAATTTAAAACTTACAACTTTTTTATTGAATTAAGGTTATCTAAATTTTTCTGAAATTGTATGTTATAAATTAGATTAATAGAGTAAACAGTAAATTAAGTTTAAAAGTTTTAAATGTTTTAAAACATTATATAAGTTTTTTTATTAAATCAATGTAATATTTATTAATATAAATTAGAAAGAATATATATAAATAATTAATAATTAAAAAATTTTCACTTGGTGCAATATTAATTTTTTCAAATATCTCAGGATAGGTAAGATTGATTATAATATATATTGGGTTCATGAATATATTTGTAATTATATCTAAGTATTAAATTTTTATTTTTATTTAAGTCATTAATTATAAAAATTTAAATAAAAATATTTTTTATATAATATTATGAAATATTTTTTATTAAAAATAAAATTTCTTATTTATACAATATTTTTAATAACTTTCTTCTATGATATATGTACACAATTATTTATTATAAATTAATAACAGTAATAATTTATTAACAACAGTGAAAAATTGCTTTTATATTCTAAGTTCATTTTCTTATTCATTAATATAGTATTTTCATAAGGTTTTATATTATTATCATTATTTAACTTGCATAAAAGTAGAATTTTAATTATAACTATCAAATTTACTTTTTTTTATTTTTCAAAGTAATTAATTGATAGAAAGCTCTATTATGAATTAACTTAATTGAAACTTAATATACATTGTATTTTTGGAATTAAAGTATAATAAACTTTGAATTACTAAAAAATTTGGTTTAATTATTGAATATAATTATCAAAGAATCATTTATATTTAACTAGGAATTAATTTTTAAAAGAAAAATAATACACATTGATATATGTATACTAAATTATATGTATAAACTAATTATTTATTTTATGCATATTTATTTCATCATATTAAATAGAATTATATTAAACCTCTGATTAGAAAGATTTAGAAAGAATTACCATGGAAAGGAGTACATTATTTATAAAATAACTATAAATTGATGAAATTTATTTTAATTTAATTAATTTTATATTTACAGTTTAGATATCTATAATGATTTACAAAAGTTTAATAGCATCAATAATTAAATGTTTGATGCAGTTACTGGAACAAGATGATTTATCTGCTAGTTCTCGTGAGAGTTTGGAAGTATCTATTCAGTGTTTAGAAAGTGCGTATGATGTTCAGCCTTCAGATGCTCTTACAAATTTTGATATATTAGAAATTTTTAAAACAATTCAACTAAATTCAAAACAAGCTATCACATCAGAGGCTAGTGCTGAATCAAAAATAGAAGCTGAAAGTCTTAAAAATAAAGGAAATTATCTGATGGAAAATGAAAAGTACCATGAAGCTCTTATTAATTACACAAAGTAATAGACTTAATTTATTTAATATAAGAATAATTATCTTAATATTTTTTTAATTTTTAAATTATTTAAAATTTTTAATCTTTCCCCGAGTTATTTAATATATTAATTTGGGTAAATAAATTTTGAATTTATTTATAAAGATTTATAAATATTTTCATATTTAGTTTTTAACGATTAAAAAGTATATTAATTATTTTAAATTTTTCAATTATGCAATATATCGATATTAATCTCATGTACTAGCAACTTTATAAAATATATCGATATGATGTTTAAGCTTAAGGGTAAAAAAATATTCTATGAAAAATTTTTTAATAAACTTTCAAAAATTTTAAAACTTTTAAAATATCTAATAATAAATCTCTAACAAAAATTTTGAAGTAAAAATATTAATTATTATCAATATTGCATTCAATAAACTAAAATAATTTTTTTTAACTTAATTGTAACTGTGATACCTATATTTGATATAATCGTAATTAAAAATAAAAATATGAATCAAATTTTTAAATAAATTACACTTTTTAGTATTAAATTGTGAAATAAATTAATAGTATATAATAATTTAAACTTGTTGATTATGTAATTTTATTTGTAAATATTAAAAAAAAAATTTAAGATGTTTTAATTTAAAGTTTTCTTAAAAATTTTATTATTGGAGTAAAATATTAGTTATATAAAAATTATATAGTTAATTGATTGGTGGATTGGTAATAAACAATATTTTTCTTTTTAGAGCCAATATAGTCAGAAGCTTGGACAATTTTGGTTTTTGAAAATAAAGGTAAACGTTTAAAAAAATTATGTAAAAAAATTGAGATACTATTTATTGTAAAATTTTAATTATTTCAAATTTATAATTAGAACAAATATTAAGAATTAAAAATTTGGAAATCTATTCTTCAGTAAAGTATAAAAATTTTATAAGATTTTT
Organism: Platyscapa corneri; assembly: GCA_018907185.1. NCBI lineage: Eukaryota > Metazoa > Arthropoda > Insecta > Hymenoptera > Agaonidae > Platyscapa > Platyscapa corneri. Next base: position 3,427 of record JACCHW010000217.1, on the reverse strand, counting down.
TTGCTTAATTTTTATTAAGAGTAAAATATCCTTTATTGTACCCCTTGCATTGTAAATTTAAACAAACAAACATTATACACATTAAGTACTTACTTAGAAACAAAACTTAAAAAATAGAGGAGTATTAGTTTATTTAATTTAATATCATGAAAAAAAATATTTGGAAAAAAAGGAATACACTTAACACATGCATAGACTGAAACAAAAATTGAGTAAATCTGACAAAAATGAATAAAAATATTTATATAAAAGTACTGATAAATATTTGATATCTTGACCTATCTTCTAATGAGATATAGAACAACATAAAGGAAGTATTGTCTGGAAATCAATCTTGTAGTAGATTTTTTATTATTACCTGAGAAAAATTAATAATTGTCACCTAGATAAGATTTCAATTAAATTAAGATATTACAACTGGAATTTCACAAAGTCACTAGAGAATAGGGTGGGAGATTAAGGATTCAGTACATATTGACAAAGATATATTAGAACTTTAGTATAATAAGAAATTGACAATTAAAGTTAATTTTATAAATATATAAATCTAAAGTATAGTAAATCGATATAAAAATAATACTATTACATGTGGATAATACTATTAAGACAAAATTTTATACGATACTTGAAGATATAATTAGACAACATAGAAATTTCAAGGATTTCCCTATGAATAAACTGAATAAATAAATAATTTTAGTCAATTTTTCTCATTGGATTAAGTGTAGTCATTTAAAAACAAAATTATTTTGTGTTTATATTAGTATTTTTATTGTTGCTGAGAGATGATTAGCTACCGATACTTATTCTTTTTAATTAATTGCCTTTCTTACAGATTAATTACTATAAATTTAGCAAAAGTATACTTGAAATTAATTGAAAAATATTTTATGGTAAACTATTAAGGTTTACTTATTATAAATTAAGTAAAAATTTATCATTAGCAAATATGTAGAGAGGCAATATATGGGAAGTGTTTTTTTATTATATTTGTTTATTTTAAAAGAAATTTTTAAATAGTTTATTACACTCGTTCAGTCTAATTTATTTATTCTTTGGGTTTAGATTATAATATTTAATGTACAAAAAAATTTGTCCCTTAATCATATTCTTTTTTTTATTTATAATTTTATACATTATGAAAAAATCTTTGAATATTAATTTAATTAAAGAAAACACAAAACTCTAAAGCATTGATATTTACATATTAATTATTTATGTATCTATAATCTATCCATTACCGACTATACTAAATTTGTAAAATTTGTCTATTAACTGATTTTAAAAATTAGTAAAAATTTAAACTATACAATTAAATTATTAATATCTTATTTAAATTTAATTTTCATAATAGTATAGACTATTCTATTCTACTATAATTATAAATTAAAAAGAGAAATATAATTTGATATAATTCAGTAACTATTACAAATACAACAAAAAAAAAACAGCTGTGTCAAACTTAAAGAGATAAATACGGATAATCACAAATCAATATTGAAATACTATGAGATTATATAATGATTAAATATATTTTCTAACATTATATAAAATTATCACCAATTAATAATTATGATGGAAGTAGTTTATTATAAAAAATACACGAAAAGATTGTTTTTAAATAAAATTACAGGCAGTTAACAGTTGCTAAGTTAATAATTTTTATTATAAAGACCATAAATAAAAAAAAATTAGAAATAATAGAATTTAATAAAACCCACGTATTAGATTTGTTAAAAATGCATTTATATATAATCATAAAAAGTTTAATCTTTTAAAGGTAACACATGATATTAAATATTTAATTATATAAATGATATTGACTTCAAAATTTGAATTTTTATTGGTATTTTGAAAGCAACTAATTATGGTATAGTACTGGCATTAGTAGAAAATAATACATCAAGATATTTAAAAGTTAGATGGGTAGTTAACTGAATCAGTAAAAGAAAAAATAAAAATAGATAATATAATTGTTCAAAAGTTGATGGTGTTGATGCACTAATTGGTGGAAGTGGACTTAAGGATGATGATATGAGTTAATGAGATAACAACACTTATTTATTATTTTAACACAGATTTGTACAGTTTTCAGTTATTTAGTTTGTATTAACAAAATGTTAGTATAATTAGTTTATGAATGTTTTTGATATATTTGTGTAAGTGCGTATGTGAGTGTATGATTATGAGTTTTAGTTATAGGTCGTAAATCTACAACTAATGAGTTTGGGAAACAGTGTTCGTAACTCACTGACTCCTGATGAATGCGGTTTTGAGATTTACTTTACAATTGTAAGAGTTTTTAGTGAAAATAAAAATGAGTTAAAAGCACGTGCACGAGGACGATTATCACAACGGATACTAATTAAAAAAAATGAATGTGCATGATACATTGATCACTTTGTGTATTTATTCATTCATTGGCGGGCAATTACTTCGCTCGCACACTGATTGGTCCGGTAGATCGATTGACGCAATGCATTGATCGATGCGACAGCACAATTAATCATGTCTGTCGTTTCTTGAGTAATGGCATTAATGACTCCAACAGGTGGCGCCACTGATACCATTGTGATGATTTTTTAACATTCCGCTCGTCGTAAGCAAGTTTCTTGAGTTGATGATGAACTTTCCGTACTTGTGATGATTTCTTCTAATGTTGATAATGAGGTATTCTGTTAATTTTTAATGATTATATGAATGAAATTAACTCGATGAGTCTTGAATTGATGTGCTCTCAATGGTACTTGTATTAGATTTTTAGTAAGTTTCTTAATGAATTGTATCCATTGGTAATATTGCCAATTTATGAATTGGTCTAACTATGGTAGTTGTTGATGTTTTGAGTGTTACTACTCTGGTTAGACCATCTTGGCTTGGATGTACTTGAGTAATTCTGGCGAGTGGCCACTTGCTAGGTGAAAACCTCTCGTCAGTGCTGAGTACTAGATATCCAATCTTGATGTCATGTCTTGGTGAGTGCCATTTTGAAATGGAGAGTTGTCTTTGAATGAAATGATACCTTGATAGTCTTGATGTTTTCAAGTCCCTGAGTGATGCTTCAGACAGTGTTAGAGCATTTCCGATGAGAAAATGATCTGGAGTGAGTGCTTCGGTGTCGTCGAGGTCATCACTTAGAAGCTCTATATATCTTGAGTTTAGAATTACCTTCACTGGAGTTAAAAATGTATTGAGTTCTTCAAGAGCGAATGGTGTTACCCCTAGTCATATGTCGAAGATGATATTTGACTGATTTCACGACTGCTTCCCATTTACCTCCCATATGAGGTGATGCAGGTGGATTGAATGACCAAGCTGAATAGTCCAATGATAATATTCGTTCGTGTTCTTTTGTACCTAGGATGAATAATTTCTTGAGTTCTGCATCAGCTCCTATGAAGTTGGTACCGCAGTCTGAATGAAGTGT
>JACCHW010000216.1:0-28362 GCA_018907185.1 Platyscapa corneri | reverse complement strand
TTCCGTAGATTGTTAAAACCTAGCCTGGTTTTAACCACCCACATTGTATTGGTTACCAACAATGTAAGAATCCCAGCATCAGCAGCAGCAAGCATGTGCATCAAAGGACCTAAAGGTTGATTCGTGTTTCCATCTTGTATCCACGTCTTTATACAGTTGTATCTATATATAAACAAAATTTATATTACAAAAAATTATATTCAATTTGATATATTCATAAATCAAAAAAATTACATAAGGAAATAAGAACCCCAAGATGTTCCTGATCCTAAAACATTAGGAACGATTCCTCGATATAAGCCTATATATCCTTCTGATTTTACAATCTTACCAAATGCATTTAATGATCCACTATAGTATGGAGTTGATTTAGTAAGACCATCATTAACTGAAAAAATAATTATGGATTTAAAAAAAAGTAATGTACCTTTTATTTCATAAAAATTATTTTATAGTATAATCAATTTATTTCAAACTAGATTAAATATTATATATAGATAATAATTTCAAAAATATTAATAAGTGCAATTGCATGCTGATTTTATATTTCATTAAAACTTACTTATAATAATTTTATAAAAAATTTAACATCATCATAAGAAATTATTAAATTTATCTGTTAAATTTATCTACTTATACTCGATTTTTAAATCTATACAAAAAATAAAATTAGGTATGTAGAAAATATTGTAATAATTTATTAATACAAGCATCACTGTGCCTAATAATTTTTGTTAAATTAAAATTATAAATTTATATTGTGTTTTCATTTCATTATTTAATACTGCAAATATATATGTGTGTGTGTGTGTGTACACACGCATATATATTTTACCTATAATAAATTTGAATAAACATTAAAAGATGTAAATGAATCTTTTGTCAAATTATGAATAATTTAAAAGTTCTTTTGTCTTTTATTAAACACAAATTTAGAAGCACAATGAATAATTTTCTAAAGTATTCTCATTTTTAATATAGAAGAAATACTAATTGACAATGTCAAATAAAGTTTTTCTTTGAATTGGTATAACATATTTAGATCCTTGCTTTATGATTTCATACTACCCACAAGAAATGAGAATCAATCCAAGTATAGATGAGGATTAAATAATTAATTGACACTGTTTAATAGGATAATATTCTTGTATGTTTAGATATTTTTTTATTATCATGCATTTCCAAAGAAACTTTAGTATTGTTCCTTATGTGCTAAGGGTGCTTGAACCTATACTTACACAAAAAATTATCAAATCTATGCAAGACTCAAAGGCTGATTTGAAAAGAATCTGAAAAGAAGATCTGAAAAGCTTGAATTTTAAACCTGGTAATTCAATGATCAAAGAGCACCAACTCACGCAAAAGTAGCGAAAGATTGTTCTTTATCTTTTTCTAATTGTTCTTTTCTACATATTCAATATTTACATTTCTACTCATTGAATCATTGCTTAAAATTTGTAATTTAGCATTATTTTTACGAAATATTAACCTTAAATTTAAGTTTTTTTACCTTACTATGAAATTTGTGTATTATATGTTATTTAATTAGAAGTCTTATTACTAAATTATTACTCAGAAGTATCGTTAAGAATTTATGGATTTGTTAAGCTATATGAAATTCATATATATTTTGTACTTGTTAACCTACATTTAAGATCTTATAATGGAATATTTATATCATGTAAATCATCTGAACCTGTAACGTCATATAAAAAATAACCTAACAAGTCATAGTAAAATAAATGTTTCTTTAGATTACAATTACTTTACTTGTTATTATCCAGGATTAGCTATCAAATGACTTGAAATTTATTTAGAATTTTTCAGACTGTGTGGGTCACATTCATTTTTCATTCTTTTGTCTTTATATTATTGTATTTTCCTCATTTGTACAGGGTGCAGAAAGTTAAGTTCCTTGCAGTCATAATTTGTAATTTTATTAATTTTTCTGATCTAGATAATTTTGAGATGCATCTAGAATAGGTAGAATATATTTTGAACTAACACACAGGTTATTATTATCACTAACAAATGATTTTCTTATTTAGATTACATTTATTTGATTTTTTTTATTTAGTTTTTTTACTACTCTAAACATTTTTACTATTTAAGGTAAACGCAATTTAATGTATATTTAGTTTTGTAATCTATTGTGGCTGCGATCTCTTTTCTATATTATTTATCATTTTGATTGTTATGTTGGTTAACAGTGAGTGTGTGTATATTTTTAGTATTATATTTAGCATTATTTTTTGACGGATAAATTTAAAGGATTGGTCTTTTATTATATATCTGGCTTTTAGGCAAAAGTTTTTTAATTGTGTTATTTTTCAAAACTTCTTATTTACACCTGAATAATACTGTTTCTGCTCTTTTTCCCGAAAATAATCGGTTTAATAACTATACAATAGTACCAATATTATTTCGAAATATATTATTATTATTCGAACTATATATTATTATGTGTATTAGATACATATAACTTTTTATGGAGCACTTAACATTCATTTATTGTGCCTGATATCAGCTTATTTGTCTGATAATCAGATTTTTTATGATTATATTAGTACAGCTTTACACATGTTGGTAAATAGAAAGCCTTCTTTTTTTTCTATTCTTTTTTTGTCTTTTATAATGTTTCAAATATTCTATGATTATTATAATTTAACTTTTATAATTATTAAAAAGATTATTTATTATGCTGTCGTGTATTAGAAATTTTTTTGCTACATCGCAACTTCTTAAATTATGTTTCGTTATAGCCGACTAAATCTGGATATATTCAATGAAACTAGAATCTATTACCATTTGTAGGAAAAAGCGATAAAACATTAAATCATGCAATGTAATTATAGTAACGGGAATTTCCAAAATATTATATAGAAGGCCCTTTCAACATCTTACGTCACTCATATTACTACTCACCCTTGCATTTTACAATACTAGCTTGTCCCATATCTTTCGATGACTATTACAAGATCTAATAAAACAATTCGGACTTTTCTAAATGACCAGTTCAATTAAATGTACACGCGCAACTGCCTCTACAACTAGGTAAACAAATCTTCTTGTTAAAACTGGAAACCTCGGTTATATTTTATTAATGGAATTTTATTGATGGAAGCATGGAAGGAAGGTAATATCTCTCTCCCTTGTTTTTTTAATAAAACTGTCCAATGTTAATGTGATTGCATATAATTAGCTACATTGCAATATGTTTCTATATAAATGATCGTTATAAATTCATTTAGTAAATGATTTGGAAATAATGTAACTTGGTTTATTAACAGTACACTAAGGTCTTAAGATATGAATAATTTTTTTTGTAAAAATAATGAAACTTCTCTGCAATTGTAAGACTTACCAATGCAAATATATATATATATATCATTTCACGAGATAATCTGGCATACTTATATGTGCAAAAATTTATTTGATGCTTTCAGCAAAAGTTCATAAAATATATTAATATTTTTTTTAATGCACGGTGTTCGTAAAATTATATTTTATTACTGATTCATAAATACTTATTTAGAAGTCTTATTTTCAAAATTCTATTTTTATGTATTTAAATGCGATATTTATTAATATTATAGTTCAAGTTTGAAAGTAGTTTATGAATACTTAATATTCAAATATTACAAAATCTATTTGTTCACGATGAGGTCACTATATTGAGGTTAGAGAGAGTAGATTGTAGAAAAACTGCGAAGAGAATGATAATAAGATAAGTATACACGTGAGAAAAAACGATAAAAAAAATGGAAAAATAGGTAGAAATAGTGTGTTGGAAAAGGGAGAGTAAAGAAAATGACCAAAACTGGATACAGTGAAAAGTCATATAAACAAGTGTAGAGGGAAGTTGAAAAATGAGGTTGATGGTGCAGTGAAACAAAATTTAAAGAAAAAGTATCAACGATAGTGAAGTTCCATTGTTTTGTTAGAGTACAGGCGGAGATAAAACGGGAAAATCGAAATTTAAAATAAAAAGTTGAAATGAAAAGTAACATTTAAAAATTGTAAATAAAATTAAAACTATAACTAATGTAAGTTAAACTTAAAATCAAAATAAACGTGAAAGCAAACTGAAATTTAAGTGAGAATTATAATCTTAATTAAAACAGAACTAAAATCACAATTTTAACCAACTTGATATATAACCTTCAAACGTGTCCATCATACAATATAGATTAAAAGAAAGAGATAATTTAAATTCAATTATTATGAAGAGTGAAATAGAGAAATATAGAATTAAAGTTAAAAAAATAAAAGTAAGCAGCACGAACTAGATAGGTTTAGCAAATTCAAAGTTTAATCAGGGATTGCAATAAATAAGGTACCAGGTAAAAGGCAAGCTGAACAGGTATTCAGTGTATAGCCAAAAAGAAAAAGTAATAAAAAAAAACCTTTTTCCTCGAACCTGTTAATAAACGAGAATAGGCTAGAGAAAAAAGCATAGATATGGACGAGAGTTTTTCACAGATTCCGAAAATAACTGACAATGGATGACAAAGATGGTAGAAGTCTTAATGAAGAATTTGAAAAGTAATTTTTAAGCAGGATGAACGTACTGGAGGAGAAGGTTAAAAGAATTCAAAGAGGATAGCAGAATTGAAAAAAGGAGAGAAAGGAAAGGAGAAGGAAGTAGTTATAGATGTTGACAAGAATTTACTTTGGAAGATGAGAGTGATAAGAAAACGGTCATGCCTAAAAAAAAATCTGTTTAGGGATCAAAGATCTTTATAAACAAGAATGCCACTTACTTTGAAGGTAAATTTAGTGATAAAAGTTAAATGTAACGAGTTAAGCTAAAAGTGTGAAAATAGGTGTTACTAAAAAAATAAAATAATGGGGGAGGGGAATAACACGTGGATGTATAGTGAGAAGGAGTTGTTTTACAGAAAAGGATGCGAAGCATGGAAAAAATGTAGATTCAATACAAAATAGTACTAAAATTGATAAATAAACCAAGTAAAAACTGAAAATGTTTCAGAAGCATTGCAGGACTGGTAATAATGGGAATAAGAATAAAATTTTATGTATAATATGGACGTATTAGGATTGACAGACACTTGGTGACAGAACACAGTGGAGAAAAAAGAAATAAGTTTTATACAAAAGTGCATTTAAGGAAGAGAAAAATACAGAGAAATCTTGAAATACAAAACGAAAAAAATAAAAGAATATGGAAGAAGTGAGAAGAGGCAAGACAGGTAAAACATTCTGGAAATGGTCAATAAAGAAAAATCAAAATATTCTAAAGAAAAAGTGGTGGGCACATTTTAAAGTTATGTGTATATAATTAGATAAATGTAGGAGGGGAGAAGCATTAAATAAGAAATATAACAGGCGACGCAGAAGATGAAAAAGTAATTGAAGAGCTGGAAGTGAATAAGTTGAAAATAGTTAATAAAATAAAATAAAAAAAGCTATTCTTGACAAGACGTAGTCAAATATGAAATGTGGACATATGAAGAAAGAGAACTACTTCAGTGCAAGATCAAAGTAGTATACAAATGATTAAAGGGAGAAAGTATCTCTTCAAAGAAAAAAGATATAAACAGGCAAACAACAGTCACTACGGAAAAATAACTTAGAAAAATCCAAACTTGCAAGATAATTAAAAAATGTAAAAGAATAACAGGTGTTTATAAAACAATAATTAATTTATTAATTTATTATAGGAAATACATTGAAACAGAAGAGAGGATGGAAGTTGTAAGGTAATTTTTAACGTAAAACATATATCTGAAGATGAAAGTATTAATATCTTAACAATAATATATTGCTCGACAAACTAACTAACAACTTGTTCACGATGATAAAAGGAAAAAATATACTATCACATTTTACATAAATGTAAATAAACTTGCGATAATTTTAAAAGTAAAAAATTTTAAATAATAAGATAAAACAAAAGAAATAAATTAACAAAACGTCCATTAATTATTATTAGAAATTATATTCCTAAAACTAGTGTTAAAAATTAATTTAATGATATATATATATATAAGTGTTTTGAGTTAAAAATTATGATTATTATGATAATCGATTGTAATACTCATGTGTTATAATCAAACTCATAAATATGAGAATAAGTTTACGCTCTTTTTTGAAAAATAAGTCTATAGGTTTCTTACTATTCTCGTGGTAGATAGAATAATTGTATATGAATTAGAAAATATGTGTCTGTAATAAAACCCAGTTCTGGTCAGAACTGTATTAAAATAAAAATTAATTTGATTTATAAAAATTGGATTATTCTAAATTCTAGTGCACTAATTACTTTTAAAAAATGTTCGGATGGAATACATTATATGCTTATGTTTCCTACAACCTTCATTGAGCGTATAGAATAATTTAAGTGATTTTTATTAAATTCTGTTATAAGAACAGAAGAAAGTTCCAAAAAATTAATAATGAAGGTTCATGCTTCATTTCAAACTTTTAAAGAGTTATCTTATAAATTAGATGTTGATGAAGAAAAAGCTGAAATACGTATAAATACAAAACAATAGTATTGAAATTACAAAATTAGACACTATATTAGCGACGGAGAGAGATGATAAAACGACGTTTGATTACGTAAAAAATATTCCTCTCATGGTACGAACATAAATTTTGAATACTTCTAAACCAATCCTAAACGATTTTTATTATAAAGAATGTCAGGCTGATTCGGTACATTAGTGTCAAAAATAAATATCCATTTTTCGGAAATATTGTAATATAAGAAATATGTTAATGATTTTGAACTCCTAAAACTATTGAAAAATATTACTAAGAATCATTATTGTTAGCATCTAATATCTTCGAACTAAGTTAAAAAAAATAAAAAATAAAATGATCACGTAAATAAAAAAATTAATACTTGATTTTGGTATAGCACAATGTTTCCGATTTTAGGAATGAAGTGTTTCTATCTACAATATTAAAAATATATAAAACAATTCATAAAATTTTGAATGATTACATTTTTTTAGCATATAATACATATTTTTAAATGAATTCCATTAAATTACTAGGTATGTTAAGAATTTGATTTTTGCTAGTTGATGAGGACAAGTATTTTTTTAATACGAAATTGCTAGAATTTCCATGTATGGTATATAGAATAACATTGTTTTTACTTTTTATTATGAGTATAAAACGGCAATCAAAAATATACAAATATACATACAAATCTAAGGATTTCAAATCAACAGTTTTTAATGAACCACTATAGTAATTATAAGTTGATTTTGTCTTTTTTAATACATTATTCATTGACATGTTGACTGAGAGATGCGTATACTTGTCTGAGTGGTATAGAAAAAAACTAGTTCGGTTATTTTGTACTTTAAATTACAGTATAAATAAGCTTGGTTTTTTTTCTAAATTAAAAAATGGGCGCTTTTTTACACAGATTTTTCTACTCAATGAACTTAGCCATTTCACGGAACAACAGGTATAATAAGTAATGTTGTAATCAAACATAGCCCTCTTATAATTTGAAGAAGTAACTTTTTCCTGCTACAAGAAGTGACAAAAGTTTGCAACAAATAAAACGATATTGTCATTAACATAGGAACAGAATTGAATCTTGTTAAAATTTATACAATATAAACTTAATATAATTTGAATGAATAATAAGTGTCTATTTTAAATCTTTTTCTATATACACTTTCTAATTTCGAGGATAACTTTTTATACATCTTCAATTTTCTATACTTATTTTGATTCAAAGATAAATATATTGACTATAAATAAGACTAACTAATCAATAAATTATGTTTTATCTTGTTAAATTAAGTGCCAACTGATTTTATAATTTATAGCATTTTATAAACTAACAGCTCTAAATGTTATTTAAAATTTCACTTTGATATACACATTATTTTTTCACTTATTACTCGGCTAAACCTGGACTGCACATATATATGATATCAAATGATGTATTATATTTATGCAAGTATATATGTGAATTTATGTATATATAGTTAAATCTTGATATCTCATTTTTCTATATTTTCAGAAAGATGAGTAGTGGTCTATAATTGGTACTTATTTTTATAGGAAATTATTATGTAATAAATTAAAATATTCTATAAAAATAATTATTTTTCAAAGATTCTACTATGTTATTATTTCGTTGTTACTTACTCTAATTAAAATAACATACATTATACAATACAGTAATTATAAAAAGTAGTTTTAATTTACTGAATTTGCGGTAATTTTTTAGTTAGTCATTTTATTTACTTTCTAAATATCTAAAAGATAATGAGATACATATTCATAAACTACGAAAGTTATAACAGTAGCTGGTGTTACTCTCATTAGATTGATACTAAGTCCTTTATAATACCCTCTCCAACTTTCATATCTGTAAATATAAAACAGTAATAATCTTAGTTTTGTCTAGAAATAATTATAATAAAATTATAATAAACATCGCTTTAATTCTAATAGTATTTGAAAAATAATTTTTGAATATTCGTAAGATTAGAAACTTAAATATATTTAAAAATCATTGTTTATTACTTGTGATACACAACTATATTAAAGTTCACAAATATGATTCCAAGAATATTAACTTAATCTACTAAAATTGTTTTTTTATTTTAAATCGTGATAATGAGTGTCGCATAATTAGAAATCCGGATACTAATCTACCATGAGTTGCTAGTTAGCAAAGAAATTAAGCAAATGAAAGTCAATTCTCTTTTAATGCTTTAATTAATAGAAGGAAAGGTACAATATTTTTCAAAAGTATAAACAAGTTTGTTATTGTACATGCGTAAATCGAACGGCTAGCAGATACAAACTATGATAGAATAATCTGCATAGGAAGCTACTGATACAGGAAGTAAAAATTGAATACTGAAGATGTAAGTAAGAAAATTCGTGTCGTGAAAAGAAACCGTGAACAAATGATACATAATTGACATTTCCACGCCAACTAAGTGTTGGTTGTATGTTTCTTATAGGATATGCAAGTTGATGAATGAAAATCAGAGACCTTGTGTTACAATTTTATTGAGTGCATTGAAGTAAATAAATTTCCTTTACATATCCAAGTAGATTAATAATATTTTGAACGTACAACAAAGTTACTGGAAATATATAAACTGTCTGAATGTCCAAAATGGTCTATTTGGAAAGAAAAAACAGTCATCGTACTATTAGCTTTTACTGTCTGATTGAAAAACACGGTGATCTTTACGTGTTCAAAAGTGAAAGAGGATGAATACATGTTATTCAGTGATTTTATTTAGAAAAGAAAAATTATAGCATACAAAGAAAAACTTGAGAAAACAATACATGATGATAACGAGACCTCAGAGATATCCGATATATAGCTAACGCAACAGAGCTCGGGTGTATAATGGGCAATACACACCAAAAAGACTTAACAATTAAAATATATATTTTATAAGTATTAACATAATTTTTTACTCTATTCATTTTTATTTAAAAATAAATTATAATAACATGATACACAAAATAAGTCAATAAATGTTTAATCGAACTTTTGTAAATATTATATAATGACTATGAAATTAATTTTTATCATTATATTTAATTACAAACTTTTTATATTTTAAATGTAATCTTAATGGAATATTTGCTTTTAGCGCAGTTAAAATGAAAGTGATAATAATATATTTTTTCTTTAAAAATTTTTGTCAATAATATAAAAAAAAATAAATGTTTTATTTAAACATCATAATTCTATTTACATAGCTTCTTAACTTCTTTTTAAGAGTTTAATAGTTTTAACAGTTACCTAAAGTTATAAACTTAAATTGAATTTTAGAAATTAAATATTATACCATTACTGTTACAGAATTTTAATAAAAATCATGGAAAATTATTAATTAAAAATTATCAAGAAAGTGAATTAAAATTTATCGTCAATACAGGTCAGAATAATTCATTCACGTCTGAACTCATGTAGTAAGTTTAGAAATACACAAGAAATTATCTATCTAAAAATAAAAAATATGAAGTGCGTTTCACAGAGAATAAGAGGAAGAGGGAATAATCAACATCGTCGAAATGAGAAAGCGATTGAGAAAAATTCTCGAGTTGTCGAGTTGCAAACAGACTTAAACAATGGTGTTCCTCAGCTACAAAAGGGTAATCTGGTAGTAAATTGAAATTAAATATTAAGGTATTAAGTTTAAGTAATTAAGCAAATACCGATTGTATCTTTGATGCGTAAATCAAGAGTTAATCATTATCAAATGAAATTTAAGATGATGTTACAGTAGAAATTTAACCATTTCTAATTGATATAATGCTATGTAATGATAAGTCGAGTTTCTTTTAATATTTCTAGTTTGTGCAATCATAATAAGAAAAAGAAAGAGAAATTGTGCACACATGCTCATGTTATGAGGTACCAATGTAGAATCTATTAACTACAAGAATACGAACGAGTAAGCACTTAATAAGCACCTTAAACCTTAATCAAGCAGTCTATTTTATTTGTCTATTTTCAATCATATTAAAATAATTGAAAAACATTGAGCTAAATAAATTTCGTAGGTTATGTTCTTAAAATTACCAGACAACAAGATTAGATAATAACCTTGATGTTAGATATTTATTATAAAAAATATCTATTTTTCACGATCATTATAATACAAGGATAACTAAAAAAATTTTACGCATCTATAACTTAAAAAGAATTTTGTAAAAAACTAAAGAAAATTAATTATATTCTTCATCAAATAAAACTGTATGCTTTTTACGATTTTTTATTCATATAATTCATTATTTATTCCTCTTAAGTATTTTACATATATAACGTTGATACGTGTCCTAACCGCTTATTTTTGCCGTAAATTGATAAATAACGTGGCGACAATATGACATCGTGCTTCCTCTCTGTTTCCTTATTACACGAATCAGCACTATTTTACAAAAATTACAGATTTAAATACTCGCTACTTAACTTTTATCATTATCAAAATTTTTTCATCGCTACACTTTTTCGTCAGTAGTTTTCTTCACTCTTGATACTTCAAAATCCTCCGTTCTATTGCATACACTCCTGCTAATTCACATTAAAAACAGAAGCTGTTTTCCTTGTAGTACAAACCATCTACTTTGTGCTTAGACGAGAAAGTATTTTTTTCTCTTATTTTTAACTCTCTTACAGGCGAGCTTCTAACTCTGAATCGCTTTTTTGCACAGCTTAAGACAACAGTTATTAATTCTCCTAAGTATCGTAATGGGTAAAAAATTAATGATATTCTCACGAAAATAATATTTTTTTGACATTGCGTTCGATAACAACATATTCTCTTTGCGTCTTGTAAGTGCTTAAAACTCGAGTTTTTCACCATTCGCATACATGAACACCACATCATTTTCTTATATTATTTTATTATTGTTTTGCCTAAGCTTAATTTTTGCCATTCGTTAGCATACAACGGCGATTATTTCTAAACAATACGCAGTCTTTTCAGAATATCATCCAAAAGCAGATTTTTAATATATAACTACGCTCTAATTAATTGCACGTAAACCACGAATAATATACACTATAGAATTTGCACTATGAATACATGCTAAAATAACTAATTACCAATGCCCCATATGTAATGCATCATCTTGAAAGATTCTTCCTTCCACTTCTTATCTTTTAATTATAAATTTTCTTTGTGCTTACTTTATTCTGTAATAAAGTAGACTATCGTACATTTTTTCACTCAATAAACTTATATAAGCTATGTATAAAATTTTAGTAAATCGACTAATTTATAATATAATTGTATTTTGAAAAATTTTTAATACACATTTACTCTAATGAATAATATTACATTAGAAAATTCTAAAAACTTTTATATTCATAATAACTATTTAAATGTTTTTATAAAACTTATATATTATAATATTATAACTATCTTGGATAATATTGGGTTCGTCAATACGATTTTTACACTAAAAGCTTTGAAAAGTTGAGTGAGATAATAAGACTAAAGTCGGTAAACTATTAAGACATGAAATAAGACGATATAAAATACTATTCATCATGAACTAATTAATATCGTCATCAGCGTTGTCAATGTCTTCATCATAATTAGCTGTACATATATTTATATTTGTCTTTATAATCTTATCCGAACTAAGACGCCTTTTATGTGGGATGGAATCTTTATTGCATAGATCTTAAAATTTTCGATGCACCTCTCTCTCTCTGTCTCACTTAAGAAATGCACATGATATAAATAAAATGAATCATAATGTTAGTTATATTGAGTATTGTTTGTATGCTGTAAATGTCAGTACACAAGCCAAATTTGAAACTATTTTTCTTAAATGTTTCTTAATTGTTTTAGATAATCTTTCATTTTTTATTATTCGATCTTTTAGATTTTAAATATTAATGTACTTTTTATGAGATATATATGATAATGTGCCGACAGAAAATATACAGAATATTGGAAGAGGTTTCGACACTGGAAGAATTTTTGACATTCCACCGCGTAACCCAGCGAGTTCAACATGAGGTCTAGGTATACATTTAAAAGTTAGTTATTCTTCGCCTCTCGATGTACTAGCATTGAGTAAGATTTTGTACACAAAAAGAAAACAAAGTAAGATGAAATAAAATTCTGTGTTCAATTAATTTGTAGTGTTAATAAAAATCTCCTAACCTACAAGTGATGTTAGTAAATTCAACAGTTGAATGTATTTCTTAAACAATTTTTTAATTTAATAAAATGCATATTATGGTAATAGTAATGTTATATCATAATTGTATATTATAACTATTATCATTATGCATCCTATACAGTTTACATATATATTACTTATATTACTATAAGATAATACAAGTTACTCAAAATTTTGATTATATTAATATAATACTTGATGATCGGAACGTTATAGTTTTAGATATTTGGTTTGAATAATATTTATGTATAAATGAAAAGTACTAAATAAAATATTCAAAATTCTGCATTTATTTACTTTTATTTAAATTAAATTTAGCTATAGGTATTTAAGCGTTGAAAGTGTTATTAAAATAATTTGTTATCATCTGTTTATGAATTTAAATTCATATAATCAAACAACAAATTTCTCAAAATCAATTAAGTACAATATAAAATTATTTAAATTGTTTTAAATATTTTCTTATAATCTTTGTCATAATAAAGCAGGATGAAGAAGCATTTTAAAGAAATGAGTGTTGCTGTATAATTAAATAATAATGGATGCGAAAATAATCATAAACACATATTCTAATTCAAATTTGAATAGGATACAATAAAATAAAATAGATTTTATAAATTAAGATTAAACAACAATGTTCGTGAATATATCAAACATGAAGTATAATTAGATTAAATTAATAAAGTAATAATTACATTCCAAGTAAAAACGAGGAATTCAACAACATGTAAGTAAAAAATTACTTGCAGATAAGATATTATTTTAATATTTTTTACTAATAAATTCATAAAGTCATTTAGGAATCGATATGACACCTATAATATATCAAAATGTGGAAGAGTATTAACTAATTTAAATTCCTTTCTGCCCCTCGTTTACAAACAAGATATTTCTTGTTCAGCGCCCCAAAATCTAATCAGTCCGAGCGACTTGTTCTTCCTAACTTTTTGCAACCAAGTACGCCGTACTTCACTTCCTTGAATATATGAAATACCAAATTTAATAAAGAGAAAGCAAGTTCAAATAAACAATTAAACAAAAATATTTATATAAAGAAATTATAAAATAAAATAAACGTGTAAATAAAAAATACAACTTCAATATAAAATTAAAATTACAAAGTTTTTGATGCCTTTCGGAAATCTAACAATTATAGGTATTGTGTTGAATATACAGTTATTATCATTATTCTTAAAAAGATATTTTGATGAATATAGATGGAGCAACCAAAATCCGTCGTTTTATACTTATTTGTATAAAATCTTAACAATGAATCTTGGAATTGGGTTTTTATTAGGAACTTATTATTCTTATTCTTATTATTGTTATAATTATTATGAATATTTTCGAACAATTTATGTATTATTATTTACATGTCTGTAAATTTTTTACATCTAAATTATATTTTACAAATATTTATATTACTTAATATTATATAATTTTGTGTGTATATCAGTCGTTTATTTTTTTCTTCTCCTTTTTTGTTGTATTTCTCTTCCCTTTATTATTTTTTCTATGAATCTAATGAATCTTATATAATATGTTCATATTTTTCTTATTCAATTTCGTAATATTCTCTCATCTGATTGTTTTCAATCCCGTAATGCTATATACTCCATCAAAATTTGCTTTTTTATTTATTTTTTTATTGCACAATCTGCATGTTCTTGTGCATAATACAGAAAATTGCATTTTAATTTGTAACATAATTAACTCTCTAAACTACATTATCTTCTATTAATCTCTGTTTCTTCTATTAATTATTACTAACTATTCGGTCCATTACCAATTTGAAATGTATGCAATTTTGAAATTTCATTCCATATTTATTTTTCTTTTTATTCCTTCTTTCCATTACATATTTTTTTATTGTTCGCTTTGTATTATGATGTGCTAGACTTCTTTTGAAGCTTTCAGTTCATTTATTCAAATTTAATCTTACTGTTCTACTTTTGTTTTCTTTATTGCTTCCTATATTATTTTTCTCTTCAGTAGTAGCTATCATCCAATAGTATGTCAAACATTTATAATTTTTACGCCGTAGTTTTATATTCCAATTTTATAATTAATTATATTATTTTCAAATACTCTTGTTTCTTGTTTCTATGCATTCTTTAATGATTCCCAAGTATTCACTGTTTATTATTTTTTTTCTTCAGAATTAATTGTCTTTTTAGCAGCCTATATTTTTATCCTATTTCTTTTTGTTTTTATCATCAAACTATATGAAACCACGTATTTACTTCTAAATTCAATATCCATTTTATGTACTTTATTTCTGAACCTTTTTCGTTTCCATGCAGCATTTCCATCCTCAGATTTCGGCTTTATAAATTATTATCTACATGTTATCTACAAGCCATGAAATATTTTCATCTTTATTCTATTAAAGGATGATATGATTTGTTTATATATTAAGTTCTGAAAGGCTACTGGGACAAATACAAATTAAATGAGATTTTCGTTATTTGTATTAGATCTAATTCCATGTACTCAATGGTTTATTAGTTCGTAATTAATGCGATAATAATATCTGTTTTTTTAAATTAATTGCCGATAGATGTCTCGTACCTTCGAGAAGGCTCGTTTTAAAAATGGTAGCCTCATTTTTTCTTCTTTACCAATATTGTTGGCAAACTCAACGAACTTAATGGAGGTTGCTCACTTCTTGTACCATTTGTTTCAACTTTTTCGTTTATTATTTTTTGTACTGCTGCATTTCTTGACCAATATTATTGCTTAATATAAATTTTTTTTCGTATGTAAGTGTTATTTTGTACGTAATCAAATTAGTGAAGGTCTTAATCTGAGTTATTAAATTTTTATCTTTTTAATTATCTCATTTAATGATTTTATTGTTGTTTTAGCAAAGTAAATATTATTAAAAAAATATTGTGAAGTAAAAATTTACGTGAACGGGACTGAGATATGATCAAAAACTTAATTATAACAAAAGTGTGTTGAAGATCTGGATTCTCAGTAAAATTTCATAATTCGATATACTTAATAGTTGAAATCACCTCAAAATTTCCGTTTTTATAAAATAGGAATCTTGGAGACTATTCATAGTTTTTTTTACATCAGCTATAGTCGCCTAACTATTATGAATTTTAAAAATATTTTTTATTATTCAAAGCATTGCCTTATGCCCTAAATTCTTCTGGTTATAATCACCGTACCTTGAATCGATTGTATTCTAATACATTCTTGTTGCATTTCAGAAAAAGTTTGCTATGAAAATAATTTTATTCGCTAAAATTATTAATATATAATATAATATAATATTTTATTGAACAATCTATTACATTGTTATGTTACATTTGCGCTATTTTTGTACATTTTAACATATATATTTTAACGCATATAAATATTTATGAATTTGAATAATTTTATTTTATAAATTACACGTATAAAAAACTTGTACTTATTCTAAAACGATTTTTAACGATTTTCTTATCCTTAATAATTATCGACATATTTAACCTTAATAACTATTTACACTTAAAGGTACTTATTCTTATACTTGACTATATTAC
This sequence comes from Platyscapa corneri, assembly GCA_018907185.1. Classification (NCBI taxonomy): domain Eukaryota; kingdom Metazoa; phylum Arthropoda; class Insecta; order Hymenoptera; family Agaonidae; genus Platyscapa; species Platyscapa corneri. The sequence continues at coordinate 12,157 of JACCHW010000216.1, read as the reverse complement.
ATTAGATTTATTTCATATTCTTCGTTTTTCTATATCTTAGACTTGCACAAATAATTTACTATTACTATCCGTCTTTTTCTTTCCTTTTCTTCTCTCTTTCAGCGTATTTTACATAGCCGACTAATATATTTTTTACTTCCTTTCATGCAGTTTTTCCAATTGCTTACCCTGTTTTTTATTTTTCTATATTCCCCTAAAATATGTTTTAATTTTTCCTTTTTTCTTCATACAGTTTGCACATTTTTTTGTTCTTCCGGAAATCCATGATTTATTGGCTCTACTCTCTTTTTCCATTCGGAATCTACAAAATATTTTCATCCTCACTCTTCTATATTCACCTTCTTTTTTATTATATTTACATTAATACTTACAAGATGATATGTTTCATTTCTTCTGTACATGTTGATTTTTCTACACGGCTTATCCATAATTGGTTCTGTTGGTCTATCTTTATATTTATTGCCTTCACCCATATCATATCCATATCTTCTATATTTTCTATATACCAATTCCAAACCATCCAATAGATTTTCAGAATATCAATTTTTCTACTACATAGTTTTTTTATCTTTTTTGTCTTATTCTTTATTATTCTCTATTTTCCCTTCTTCCTCTATTCTTCTTGTCTGTTCACTTTTTAAAATTTTGTTTTTTAATATATATATTTTAATATTTTAATATATAGTGCTTTATACTACTTTAACTTCTACTTTGTTTCTTTTTGTCTGAAACATTATTATGCTTCACAGGTATTTACTTTAGGCCCAGACACTATTTGATGTTTTTTGTTTCTATGTTTTCTATTTCTTTATTTTATCTCCACGCCCACACTTTGCTTCATATAATAAAATATTCTGTAGTAATATATTGAAAATTTTTAATCTTAGACCAAAATCCTCCTTAAATGTCATCTCTCCAATATTCCAAATTTTACCAAATATCAGGTTAGCTCTATTTTCTATTGTCTTTTTATGACTCTAATCGGTGTTGTTTTCTACCAAATAATAAGCTAAGTAAAAGAACTTGCACATCAATTTCAATGTTTTTTTTGTTCCATGAAAATATCCTCTTACCTCTGGCTTTTCTAAATTTCATTATTTTTGTTTTTTCAACATTTATCTCTAACCGATTCTTTATTAGCATTTTTGTGAGCATCCTCAACGTTTTTTTTAGTTCTGATTCGTTTTTCCCGAATATCGCTATATCATCAGTGTATATTATTGATATTATTATAGTTTTTTCTACTTTATCCCTGATGTTCTTGATTTTTTTAAACTTCTATTTATAGAAAAACGAAAGAACTTAATGAATTTGATAAATTCAGAATAAAAAAATTATTGTCTGCAAGATAAATAATAAAAAGAAGATGTTAAAGTAGAATAGCGTACTATTTTATTAAAAGATAATTGGACATTTGAGACAAGGTATGTTTAAAGAAGCAAAAAAATAATCTGAATTGAGTTTCTCCTGAAGTGTATTATTTACAATCTTTAAATCAAAAGTCAGCACGGGTAAAGTCGCTATACATTTCTACGATGTAATTATAATTACGTATATAGTAATGTAATAAGCTGGTAGTAACCAATCTATTTTCAAACTAAATTCAAATAAAAAAATTACATGTAAATTTATTCTAAAATAACTTCTATATATTATGCAATGACAGTATATAAAATTTTTTATATTTTAAAAATTTTGTTTATTTTCTCCTAAAAGAAGTTTGGCGAGTTATTTTTTATCTTTTCTTTTACAACTTAAAAATGTTTATAGGCACCCAAAGGATTTATAAACTTCGAATACCATATATCACTAAAATAATTTTAATAATTCTTACTTTTTGGTAATAAAAAATATTTTTTATTACTCCAAACCATCAATTTTCATTGTAAAAAGTTATTGTAAATTATAACTTGTTCTAAAGAATATGGAATATCTCATGAACCACTGATTTATGTACTTACTTGTAATATATATATCAATAAACTACAATTAAATTATAAAAATTATAAACGTATTCTAAAGAACTATTTACTTATATATTAATTTTTCAACATCAAAAGGATGAAAGCCCACATATTAGATCTGCAGGTCAATATAACGAAGCTAACTTGACCTTCTGTTTATAATGGTAATTATAATAGTGTGTTGTATAACGATTATGGTTGTTAAATTCAAAGTATCTTAATAATGGAATTCTATACACCTTACTATTTGAAGCATCATAAAATTTATAACCTGGTATCGTCAACTGAACTTTATGCAATGGAATTACATAACAGAGCAATAGTATTAAGTCTTTAGAAAAAAATGTAGTTTGCATATAACTGGCTAATTATTTTCGGAATTAATTAGATTAAACTTATTATTATTACAAATTATTTTATAAGATACGATGATATTTTCCACAATATAATTACATTCTCTTAAATCAAAATGCTATTCACAATCAATAAAATTCATATTAATAAATATTTTTTAATTTAATAGATAACCTTGTTAATTTTATTTGATTTTTATAATTTCTCTCCTCATGAATATACTTTGTAATTACTTTTTTAATAATTATTTTTCATAATACCAAATATTTACATTATATAACCTAATCATTATTATCAAATGGCCATGTCTATAATAAAAAATTCTAAATCTTAAGTAAAAATTTTTTAACTACTACTACATATGACACGACGATACAAATTGTTCACTCGTTCTCCTGTCAGCCTTTAATTCGAGTTCAGACACGAAAATAGATTTATTCATTTTTTTAATCAATCCGAGGGTCTTTCTGGAACTTCTGATTAACAAATTGCTTGGTAGTCTTATACCTTGATAAAATATTTATTTAATTTTTTAGATATGCATAAAATAAATTAAAAATATCCAAATATGGTTCAACAAAATTTTTTATAGAAAAACAACAGTATTGTTGTTAAATCAAATTTAAACTACTGTTTACAAAGAATTTAATATAATAAATTAATTGTAATAGTATAATTAAACAAAAAACTGATTAATAAAATTTTCAATGAACAATTAAATAATATATTATGTATTTAACTGTCATAAGTCTATTTATGTTTATATTTCAAAGTAGCTTTTAAGCACAATATATATATATTTATACCACGCATTTAGTTAAGTAAAATAATGCTATTTATAAAGTATTAATAAAATTTATTAATAAAAAAAGCACCACTTTTTATATCATTAAAAAATTGATCTTTCAGATCTAGGTTATTTAATGTACATTACAATGTAGAATTAACTCACGTTATAGATAAAACGGTTTTGCCATACCAAAATTTTAATAATTTAATATTTAAAATACGAATTTAAATACGATTTTAGTTTAGCCTTAATATTTAATTAGTTTCTACGTATGAAATTACAATAATTTGGCAATATTTTCATAAAAACCTTTACATTGAAGCTTTAATCTAAATATCATTACAATTGACTATAATTGAGCTTAAATTATTTTTTTTTGGTGTACTGATAAATTATTTTGAAATATATTTTAACTGTATATTTATATAGTTTTATACAATAAAAAACAATAAACAAAAAACTTTATTGAAATAAATATAAAAAACAATATGTAATTAATAGGCTATTCAAACTTGTTATTATATTGTTCGCATTTTTAAAAAGGTAATATTAAATTAATAATTTATGTTTATCTGAATCAGCAAATAATTTTTAAATATATAAAAAATTTTAAAATACTAATATTAATTAATGATATTAATAATATTGATAGAAAATTATTTTTGTTTAAAATACTATATTACAAAAAAAAAAAAAATTTTTTAAATATAAAGGCAATCATTAGAAAAATATGTTTAATTATATTTTATAACTTTAAATCAAACTATTTTAAAATTCAATTCTTAAATAATTTTTTATTCATATAAATTTATAGTTTTATTTTCTTTATTTTTAATTGGTTATTATGTTCATTCTTAAATTTTTAGCAATTTAGTTTAAAAGAATAAAAATTATATTCAAACACTAAAAAATTATAAAATTTATTCCGTTTAAATAATAAAATATGTATTATGAGTTAATACAAAATAGTTTATCCTAAATTTAAAAAAATTTTTTAGATATAAAATAAATAAATTAAAGGTTGAATTATTAAAAAAATTGGTAATACATTTAACATTGTAAATAATGTATAGTTTTATAAATATATATGAGCAATATTCAAGGAATAGAGCAAAATTATTAAGAGTATATTTAAAAAAACTTTTTATCGTTAATTTAAAATAATAAGGATATTTTATCTTGAAAAATTTGGTATCTATATCGTTATTTGGTAGTATATTTGCATATGGTCAATGTATGCATTTAGTAGATTGCATATTAAAATTAAAAATTTTATATACAATTGCTGACATATTCATAAACAATGTAAACTAAACAAACATTTGGCATAACGTGCATAAGATATGGTGATAAGCCTTTATAATAACCCCTAAATCCTTCTAACCTCCAAATACTTTCAATGCAGTGAAGAGTTCCACGATAATTATGATGATGATCTTGTAATCGAGCCCTTAGAACTTGATAAGGATATGTCGCTGCTGCTGCAATTAATTTTGAAATAGCTGCACAAGTGATATATTCCATTGTATCCTTAAGATTAATGAAAATATATTATTATTTGTATATTTACTATTATTGTTACATATTTGATTTATAATAATTAATGTGTACATACGAGTTTTGCATTGATGGGCTTATTCCTGTATAAGTTATATTTAACTTTCATTTCTTCATATGTCATGAATTGTATTGCACCATGAGAAACACCAAATAAACCTGGTATAAAGCCCTGTACAAACATATACAAAAACGTAATAATAAATGTAATATTTTGAATGAAATAAATTTAAATGTTTTTGTATGAGATACATAATTAATAAAAAAGAAAAAAAAACCTTATATAATCCTGTAATTCCTTCAGTCATACTAATTTTTTTTAAAGCATCTATCATTCCAGAGTATCTTTTTGATTCAGAGAGATGCACATCTTCCGTATATTGTAAACATAGCCTTGTTTTAACCACCCAAATTGGATTGGTTACCAACAATGTAAGAATCCCAGCATCAGCAGCAGCAAGCATGTGCATCAAAGGACCTAAAGGTTGATTCGTGTTTCCATCTTGTATCCACGTCTTTATACAGTTGTATCTATATATAAACAAAATTTATATTACAAAAAATTATATTCAATTTGATATATTCATAAATCAAAAAAATTACATAAGGAAATAAGAACCCCAAGATGTTCCTGATCCTAAAACATTAGGAACGATTCCTCGATATAAGCCTATATATCCTTCTGATTTTACAATCTTACCAAATGCATTTAATGATCCACTATAGTATGGAGTTGATTTAGTAAGACCATCATTAACTGAAAAAATAATTATGGATTTAAAAAAAGTAATGTACCTTTTATTTCATAAAAATTATTTTATAGTATAATCAATTTATTTCAAACTAGATTAAATATTATATAGATAATAATTTCAAAAATATTAATAAGTGCAATTGCAATGCTGATTTTATATTTCATTAAAACTTACTTATAATAATTTTATAAAAAATTAACATCATCATAAGAAATTATTAAATTTATCTGTTAAATTTATCTACTTATACTCGATTTTTAAAATCTATACAAAAAATAAAAGTAGGTATGTAAGAAAATATTGTAATAATTTATTAATACAAGCATCCACTGTGCCTAATAATTTTTGTTAAATTAAAATTATAAATTTATATTGTGTTTTACATTTTCATTATTTAATACTGCAAATATATATGTGTGTGGTGTGTTGTACACACGCATATAATTTTACCTATAATAATTTTGAATAAACAGTCAAAGATGTAAATGAATCTTTTGTCAAATGATGAATAATTTAAAAGTTCTTTTGTCTTTTATTAAACACAAATTTAGAAGCACAATGAATAATGTTCTAAAGTATTCTCATTTTTAATATAGAAGAAATACTAATTGACAATGTCAAATAAAGTTTTCCCTTGAAATTGGTATTACATATATTAGATCCTTGCTTTATGATTTCATACTACCCACAAGAAATGAGAATCAATCCAAGTATAGATGAGGATTAAAATAATTAATTGACACTGTTTAATAGGATAATATTCTTGTATGTTTAGATATTTTTTTATTATCATGCATTTCCAAAGAAACTTTAGTATTGTTCCTTATGTGCTAAGGGTGCTTGAACCTATACTTACACAAAAAATTATCAAATCTATGCAAGACTCAAAGGCTGATTTGAAAAGAATCTGAAAAGAAGATCTGAAAAGCTTGAATTTTAAACCTGGTAATTCAATGATCAAAGAGCACCAACTCACGCAAAAGTAGCGAAAGATTGTTCTTATCTTTTTCTAATTGTTCTTTTCTACATATTCAAATATTTACATTTCTACTCATTGAATCATTGCTTAAAATTTGTAATTTAGCATTATTTTTACGAAATATTAACCTTAAATTTAAGTTTTTTTACCTTACTATGAAATTTGTGTATTATATGTTATTTAATTAGAAGTCTTATTACTAAATTATTACTCAGAAGTATCGTTTAAGAATTTATGGATTTGTTAAGCTATATGAAATTCATATATATTTTGTACTTGTTAACCTACATTTAAGATCTTATAATGGAATATTTATATCATGTAAATCATCTGAACCTGTAACGTCATATAAAAAATAACCTAACAAGTCATAGTAAAATAAATGTTCTTTAGATTACAATTACTTTACTTGTTATTATCCAGATTAGCTATCAAATGACTTGAAATTATTTAGAATTTTTCAGACTGTGTGGGTCACATTCATTTTCATTCTTTTGTCTTTATATTATTGTATTTTCTCATTTGTACAGGTGCAGAAGTTAAGTTCCTTGCAGTCATAATTTGTAATTTTATTAATTTTCTGATCTAGATAATTTTGAGATGCATCTAGAATAGGTAGAATATATTTTGAACTAACACACAGGTTATTATTATCACTAACAAATGATTTCTTATTTAGATTACATTATTTGATTTTTTTATTTAGTTTTTTTACTACTCTAAACATTTTTACTATTAAGGTAAACGCAATTTAATGTATATTTAGTTTTGTAATCTATTGTGGCTGCGATCTCTTTTCTATATTATTTATCATTTTGATTGTTATGTTGGTTAACAGTGAGTGTGTGTATATTTTTAGTATTATATTTAGCATTATTTTTTGACGGATAAATTTAAAGGATTGGTCTTTTATTATATATCTGGCTTTTAGGCAAAAGTTTTTTAATTGTGTTATTTTTCAAAACTTCTTATTTACACCTGAATAATACTGTTTCTGCTCTTTTTCCCGAAAATAATCGGTTTAATAACTATACAATAGTACCAATATTATTTCGAAATATATTATTATTATTCGAACTATATATTATTATGTGTATTAGATACATATAACTTTTTATGGAGCACTTAACATTCATTTATTGTGCCTGATATCAGCTTATTTGTCTGATAATCAGATTTTTTATGATTATATTAGTACAGCTTTACACATGTTGGTAAATAGAAAGCCTTCTTTTTTTTCTATTCTTTTTTTGTCTTTTATAATGTTTCAAATATTCTATGATTATTATAATTTAACTTTTATAATTATTAAAAAGATTATTTATTATGCTGTCGTGTATTAGAAATTTTTTTTGCTACATCGCAACTTCTTAAATTATGTTTCGTTATAGCCGACTAAATCTGGATATATTCAATGAAACTAGAATCTAGTACCATTTTGTAGGAAAAAGCGATAAAAATTAAATCATGCAATGTAATTATAGTAACGGGAATTTCCAAAATATTATATAGAAGGCCCGTTCAACATCTTACGTCACTCATATTACTACTCACCCTTGCATTTACAATACTAGCTTGTCCCATATCTTTCGATGACTATTACAAGATCTAATAAACAATTCGGACTTTCTAAATGACCAGTTCATTAAATGTACACGCGCAACTGCCTCTACAACTAGTAAACAAATCTTCTTGTTAAAACTGGAAACCGCGGTTATAGTTTTATAATGGAATGTTATTGATGGAAGCATGGAAGGAAGGTAATATCTCTCTCCCTTGTTTTTTTAATAAAACTGTCCAATGTTAATGTGATTGCATATAATTAGCTACATTGCAATATGTTTCTATATAAATGATCGTTATAAATTCATTTAGTAAATGATTTGGAAATAATGTAACTTGGTTTATTAACAGTACACTAAGGTCTTAAGATATGAATAATTTTTTTTGTAAAAATAATGAAACTTCTCTGCAATTGTAAGACTTACCAATGCAAATATATATATATATATCATTTCACGAGATAATCTGGCATACTTATATGTGCAAAAATTTATTTGATGCTTTCAGCAAAAGTTCATAAAATATATTAATATTTTTTTTAATGCACGGTGTTCGTAAATATATTTTATTACTGATTCATAATACTTATTTAGAAGTCTTATTTTCAAAATTCTATTTTTATGTATTTAAATGCGATATTTATTAATATTATAGTTCAAGTTTGAAAGTAGTTTATGAATACTTAATATTCAAATATTACAAAATCTATTTGTTCACGATGAGGTCACTATATTGAGGTTAGAGAGAGTAGATTGTAGAAAAACTGCGAAGAGAATGATAATAAGATAAGTATACACGTGAGAAAAAACTATTAAAAAAAATGGAAAAAGAGGTAGAAAATAGTGTGTTGGAAAAGGGAGAGTAAAGAAAATGACCAAAACTGGATACAGTGAAAAGTCATATAAACAAGTGTAGAGGGAAGTTGAAAAATGAGGTTGATGGTGCAGTGAAACAAAATTAAAGAAAAAGTATCAACGATAGTGAAGTTCCATTGTTTTTGTTAGAGTACAGGCGGAGATAAAACGGGAAAATCGAAATTTAAAATAAAAAGTTGAAATGAAAAGTAACATTTAAAAATTGTAAATAAATTAAAACTATAACTAATGTAAGTTAAACTTAAAATCAAATAAACGTGAAAGCAAACTGAAATTTAAAGTGAGAATTATAATCTTAATTAAAACAGAACTAAATCACAATTTTAACCAACTTGATATATAACCTTCAAACGTGTCCATCATACAATATAGATTAAAAGAAAGAGATAATTTAAATTCATTATTAGGAAGAGTGAAATAGAGAAAGTATAGAATTAAAGTTAAAAAATAAAAGTAAGCAGGCACGAACTAGATAGGTTTAGCAAATTTCAAAGTTTTAATCAGGGATTGCAATAAATAGGTACCAGGTAAAAGGCAAGCTTGAACAGGTATTCAGTGTATAGCAAAAAGAAAAGTAATAAAAAAAAAAACTTTTCCTCGAACCTGTTAATAAACGAGAATAGGCTAGAGCAAAAAAGCATAGATATGGACGAGAGTTTTTCACAGATTCCGAAAATAACTGACAATGGATGACAAAGATGGTAGAAGTCTTAATGAAGAATTTGAAAAGTAATTTTAAGCAGGATGAACGTACTGGAGGAGAAGGTTAAAAAGAATTCAAAGAGGATAGCAGATTGAAAAAGGAGAGAAGGAAAGGAGAAGGAAGTAGTTAGAGATGTTGACAAGAATTTACTTTGGAAGATGAGAGTGATAAGAAAACGGTCATGCCTAAAAAAAAATCTGTTTAGGGATCAAAGATCTTTATAACAAGAATGCCACTTACTTTGAAGGTAAATTTAGTGATAAAAGTTAAATGTAACGAGTTAAGCTAAAAGTGTGAAAATAGGTGTTACTAAAAAAATAAAATAATGGGGGAGGGGAATAACACGTGGATGTATAGTGAGAAGGAGTTGTTTTACAGAAAAGGATGCGAAGCATGGAAAAAATGTAGATTCAATACAAAATAGTACTAAAATTGATAAATAAACCAAGTAAAAACTGAAAATGTTTCAGAAGCATTGCAGGACTGGTAATAATGGGAATAAGAATAAAATTTTATGTATAATATGGACGTATTAGGATTGACAGACACTTGGTGACAGAACACAGTGGAGAAAAAAGAAATAAGTTTTATACAAAAGTGCATTTAAGGAAGAGAAAAATACAGAGAAATCTTGAAATACAAAACGAAAAAAATAAAAGAATATGGAAGAAGTGAGAAGAGGCAAGACAGGTAAAACATTCTGGAAATGGTCAATAAAGAAAAATCAAAATATTCTAAAGAGAAAGTGGTGGGCACATTTTAAAGTTATGTGTATATAATTAGATAAATGTAGGAGGGGAGAAGCATTAAATAAGAAATATAACAGGCGACGCAGAAGATGAAAAAGTAATTGAAGAGCTGGAAGTGAATAAGTTGAAAATAGTTAATAAAATAAAATAAAAAAAGCTATTCTTGACAAGACGTAGTCAAATATGAAATGTGGACATATGAAGAAAGAGAACTACTTCAGTGCAAGATCAAAGTAGTATACAAATGATTAAAGGGAGAAAGTATCTCTTCAAAGAAAAAAGATATAAACAGGCAAACAACAGTCACTACGGAAAAATAACTTAGAAAAATACAAACTTGCAAGATAATTAAAAAATGTAAAAGAATAACAGGTGTTTATAAAACAATAATTAATTTATTAATTTATTATAGGAAATACATTGAAACAGAAGAGAGGATGGAAGTTGTAAGGTAATTTTTAACGTAAAACATATATCTGAAGATGAAAGTATTAATATCTTAACAATAATATATTGCTCGACAAACTAACTAACAACTTGTTCACGATGATAAAAGGAAAAAATATACTATCACATTTTACATAAATGTAAATAAACTTGCGATAATTTTAAAAGTAAAAAATTTTAAATAATAAGATAAAACAAAAGAAATAAATTAACAAAACGTCCATTAATTATTATTAGAAATTATATTCCTAAAACTAGTGTTAAAAATTAATTTAATGATATATATATATATAAGTGTTTTGAGTTAAAAATTATGATTATTATGATAATCGATTGTAATACTCATGTGTTATAATCAAACTCATAAATATGAGAATAAGTTTACGCTCTTTTTTGAAAAATAAGTCTATAGGTTTCTTACTATTCTCGTGGTAGATAGAATAATTGTATATGAATTAGAAAATATGTGTCTGTAATAAAACCCAGTTCTGGTCAGAACTGTATTAAAATAAAAATTAATTTGATTTATAAAAATTGGATTATTCTAAATTCTAGTGCACTAATTACTTTTAAAAAATGTTCGGATGGAATACATTATATGCTTATGTTTCCTACAACCTTCATTGAGCGTATAGAATAATTTAAGTGATTTTTATTAAATTCTGTTATAAGAACAGAAGAAAGTTCCAAAAAATTAATAATGAAGGTTCATGCTTCATTTCAAACTTTTAAAGAGTTATCTTATAAATTAGATGTTGATGAAGAAAAAGCTGAAATACGTATAAATACAAAACAATAGTATTGAAATTACAAAATTAGACACTATATTAGCGACGGAGAGAGATGATAAAACGACGTTTGATTACGTAAAAAATATTCCTCTCATGGTACGAACATAAATTTTGAATACTTCTAAACCAATCCTAAACGATTTTTATTATAAAGAATGTCAGGCTGATTCGGTACATTAGTGTCAAAAATAAATATCCATTTTTCGGAAATATTGTAATATAAGAAATATGTTAATGATTTTGAACTCCTAAAACTATTGAAAAATATTACTAAGAATCATTATTGTTAGCATCTAATATCTTCGAACTAAGTTAAAAAAAATAAAAAATAAAATGATCACGTAAATAAAAAAATTAATACTTGATTTTGGTATAGCACAATGTTTCCGATTTTAGGAATGAAGTGTTTCTATCTACAATATTATAAAATATATAAAACAATTCATAAAAATTTTGAATGATTAAATTTTTTTAGCATATAATATACATATTTTTAAATGAATTCCATTAAATTTACTAGGGTATGTTAAGAATTTGATTTTTGATAGTGATGAGGACAAGTATTTTTTTTTAATAACGAAATTGCTAGAATTTCCATGTATGGTATATAGAATAACATTGTTTTACTTT
>JACCHW010000215.1:0-28961 GCA_018907185.1 Platyscapa corneri | reverse complement strand
GAAAAAAAAAAAAAAAATAAGCGAAACTCTCTCTTTCCACACCACTACCTAACCTCACTTTTATAACTTTTATTTACAGGAACAGCTTTCTCACTTATTTGAATTTGTTTTTTCTATTTTCTTTCTACAGACTTCTTTAACTCGTTCAGTCTCCCTCCACTCAATTTTACTATTTACTGTTTATTCAATTCTTCTCTGTTTGTTTCAAATCTTCTTTAATTATCACAACGTGTTAGTTGCCTTCGCTAATCTATTCTTTTTCTTCTTGTTCTTCTTTTTCTGAGGCCCTGTTTCTATTCTTTTTTACCTTTCCACAACAACGGCGTTCCTTTTCTACTTCCCATTTTTTCTGCCAACCTTATAATTTTTATTTATTCTGAATAAAGGCCTTTTTTAAAAGTATTTTTCAAAAAATCTTAATAGTCCTTTAATTCTAACTAGCTTTTTACCAGTATTATAGCATCATATTAAATGTAAACGATCTTATTTTTTCTACTTTTTGTGTCCGAGCTTTTTAATTTCTTCAGTTCCTTCTCCAGTTCTACTATTGGGCATTCTTACCTTACTACTTTCTCAGTTCTAAATTCAATAATTATTTCTTCTTCTATCTTTGGTTAACTTTATAGATTTTATACATTTTCTTTGTCTGCTGGATTTTATATTTATTTATTCCTAGTTTTTCCTGTAATACCAAATATTCTTTCTTTCTAGTTTATCTAATTCGCTAAATAAACAAATGTTTCTCCCTTCTCTTTTTTTATCCGTTAATCTGTTGTCGTTTTTCGTACATTGTTTGCATCCACTGTATCTTTTTTTCTTCTAAATCTGAATTAGATCTCGTTAACTCTTATGTTTTCTTTCATTTCTTCTTCTATTTTTTTTTAATAATTTCAGTGCACATATTTTAGCTCATACAAAAAATCATTATCCGTCTATATAGTGTTCTACATTTTTCTATCCCCTTTTTTGAAGATTGTCAAAATTTCTCCATCCTTATAATTTCATTGATTGTTTATGCCATTCCCTTCGGCAAAATATTTCTCACGTACTTTCACATTTCATTTATTACTTAATCTGTTTCTAGGTTCTTTCTTAGATTCGACTTGCTTACTTCTTTTGGCATTTCTTCTTCACTCATCTCTTTTATTATTCATGTTTCCTCTCTCTCATTCCTTATATATTATTTTTCGGCTATATTAGCTTAAAGCATCTTCTTTAATCTTTTTTTTATTCCACCAAAGATGCGTCACGTTCCAAAACGTCATTTTTATTTTTTTCTCTTTCTCTTGCTTGTTATCTTCTGATTTTTACCGTATTCTCTTATTTACAGTTTACTATTTCTATTTTTTATCTTCCTTGTTTCTTTTCCCCTCTCCTTGCCTTATTTCATAATGAATTTTTTATAAATTATATACCAAATTATTATATTTAAACATTTATTACTGCTTCATCATATATTGCTAATATATTGAAACAGCAAGAATTTAATATAAATAAAAATAAAACCAACGTGTAAAAAAACAAGTCTGAGTAATATTAAGAATAAATCTGTATTTAATGAAAAAATTGTTATCAAAAGTGTATAACATATAAAAAAAAAGTTGAAATAATTGTCGGAAAATACAAAAAATTATATTTAAAGTATGTAAGATAATATTAAAGTAAACAGGTAAGCATTTATATGTTAAAAAATAAAAATAATGTAATGTACAAAATTAGCACGTAATTTATAATAACAATGTGAGATCGTTCAATAAAATTAAGTAACCATAATTTCATAGTTTTATATATATTAGGAATTTAATCATACTATATTTTTTTTCGAAAACATTTTTTATTTTTTTATTGTCGTATCACTAATTTGAAACCTTTCATTTTTTGAAAAATAAAAAACTAGATTAAAAAGAACAAATTTCTTTATAAAATTTAATTGAATAGTTTTTAAGTAGTAGATTTCTGTACTTATAAATATTATACGAGATAACGAGAGATTAGAAGATACAGAGATTGAATACTTCCAAAAACATACGAAAATTTCCGAATATATATTATGCTTGCTTGTCCGAATATAAGCATGCAGGAATCAAGTAATGACTTTCTGTCTCCCATTATCTCTTTCATATTTCACAAGAAAGCAACAGCCAAGCGAACTACATTAATGAGCCGCCTCCATCATCTATGAACTAACGTTTACCACTGATTGGGTAACTAATGCAAAGTACAAGCAAAGGGAATTGATGGATATGCCACATGCTATACTGCATACGCTTTTAAATCTAAACAAGTTTTTGCCTTTTTTATTTCGGACAAAGATAAGACAACCGATTAATTTTAGCTGTTGTCTTTAAGCACTGGTTTCAGGTTTTCTATTCTTCTCTATACTTTTTTCTCATATTAACCTATATTTCACGTATGAGACAACTGTTGCCAGCGAAATATCTTGCTTTTTTATATGTCGGAGGTTGCTACCATCGAAAAGTTACCAGAGTTTATTATCGCTGTTAATCAATTTGTTTTTGGTATTCATCGTCGAAGTGCTATTCCTCGTTTCTTCCACTGTAGTTCGTTATCACCAGCTTTTCCATGTCGCTCTAAACTCCGAAGCTTGATTTTATGATGCTCTATATATAAATAGAAATTACTTCAAAGTTTTTTTATTCATATCACTGTTCGTATTATTTAATATTATTAATATTTTTTAAACAATTTTAGAAACTTAATTTCAAAGTACATTACGTTATTTTATGTTCCAAAGTGTCTCTGTATGAAATGATACAATCTATTTAATTACAGAGCATTTAAAGTAAAACAAAAAAATTCAATTTTTTTATCTACAGGTAACTTATTTGAAATTGTAATTAAAATCATGTTTAATTGTTCGTAAAAATATTATATTTTACTACCTGTTCTTATTATATGTTTTTTAAATTTATTGGTTTCATTGATCTGTTAAAAATTATTCTTTTAATATTAATAATTCTTAGAATCTTTTTTAATTAGATAAACCTTGTTAAAATGTAGTTACTATTTATAGATTGTACCTATTTCTATGTTCTTGCAATAATTATGTAAGTATTAATTGGATTTAAAAATATTATTTTTCTGACGTAAAGAAATCTGTGAAAAAAATTCAGCTTAACAATAATAGAAATTTAATTTTAATTTATTAAATTTAAGAAGTAAATTCTTTAATTATTGGTGAAAATATATGTAATAGTTATAAGAAAAATTTATTCATCGATGCTAAAAATATAAAGAAAAATTTATAATTTAAAATAAAATTAATTTTTCTATTATTACAAATTTAGTACATATTTTTACTTCATACTTTTAGTAATGCAAATACATTAGACAATGATATCGTAAAATATTATTAATGCTTTTAATAATTTAAGGTGAATTTACTAGTTTTAGCAGTACTAGTTTCATCGTGGATTTGTTAATATTAAATAATATTAATTGCTTAACAGTATTTAATATTAAATTTTTGTATTTATAATATTTATTTGCTTAATTGAGTATGTGTCTAACTAGTAAACTATTTCTGTTACATAACTTTGAAGCATTTAAGATTTAAATTTAACACTAAATTTAACTATGTTATGTTTATTTATAAATAATAAATTATAATTTAATTTAAATGTAAAGATTGCTATGCACAATGATTTTTCCAACTTTTTCTTATAATGTTTTAAATCAAACTTCTAATAGGATTTAGTAGCTACCTGGCGATAACCAACAAGGAGTATTTTTGTATTCGAAGTAGTATTAATCGAATTCTCAGCAAAACCTTTTAAGACTTGAGTGCGAATGTAGACTTGTCTGCGCATAAACATGTTTATGCGCAGACCAGTATACACAAAAAACTCTAAATGTAATATATTATTATTTTTGAAAAATGAGTATTTGTTCATATCTTATAATTTTTAATTTATGCATATTTTCTAAAATTCTCATTGTAAATATTTTATATTTTATAAATATATTTTTAAATTTTATTAAAATTAACTACTTTAAGTAAATTCGATATATGAATGAAAAAGTAAAATTTATAATATATTTTATTGTGTAATAAAATAATATACATTAAATATTCTCATTAATAGTTTTCGATTTGATGTTTCAGATGATTAGTTCAGTTATACTTCTTTTATTTATTTTTTATATATCTGTTTTGTCACTTTCTTAACCTTCTTATTTATATTTTTTTTCTTTAATTCAGTCTTCTTTCATTGATTGTTTGTCTTTACTTTTACATTTTATAATTGAACGAGGCTTTCGATATATTCCAACTTCTTTCAGAAAAGTGGGAATCCACTTTATATTACCAGAAAAATTTCAACTTGCATAATTGATAAAATTCTATCTTCAAAGTATATATACATGAGAATTACTTGAATTTATGATTTCTAGATAATGCTTTAATTCTTTTTTCCCAATTTTTTCTGTTTCTTTTTATTTTTTGCTGTGTCTTTTAAATTGAATCCTTTTTATCCCTGTATTAGTATATTGCCCTCATTCTACATCACGATATTTTACTCTAAAACTATAATACAAAATTTCATCACAATAACAAACACTTAAAATAAAGAAGATTCGTTCTATTATTATATCATGTATATATAAAAAATCATCCTTTTATTTAATATTTTTAAATAAAAACTGTATTGATTTATTTTTTATCTTTTTTAAGATCCAAATCTATATATATATACACATTACATAATAGCTTAAACGAAATTTTTATATTTATTTAATTTACTATATTTAAAATCAATTAAATATTCCTGAATTTATTCGTTAGAAAAATATTTAATATTTTCACTAATAACAGAATTAAGATATATTGTTATGTATATATGTGGGAAAGTGAGAGCCTACCTTGGTTTAATAAAGGCCTCTTGCTTGGTTAAAAAGAACGATAACTGAAACGACATGAGAGCAAGCATTCTTTCAGTTTGGAGGAGGTGGTTTTTCGGAGTTTGGGAAGAGTCAAGACGTATTATTAATTATATTTGTAATTCAAAAGTCAATTTATTATTTCAAACTACATTATTTTAAGCATTATTTTACATTTATATATATATATTTGGACACTCTATGACATTTAATTAGAAGTTAAGAAGTTGATTTAAAAGGGAAAATTTTATAAACGGACAAGAACAAAAAGCAAGGGTGAAATTTCTAAGGTGATTTAATTTTAAATGTAATTTAATCATATGCTATTATAAATTATTAAGAAACTAAATTATTATTAAAATTTATAGTTTAAAAATTGTAAACATAATTTAAAAATTATAAAATATAGTTATGAAAGAAGCTAAGACAACTTTTTTTATAATTCTTAATTTTTATCGAAAAATTAAAAATTGAATATAGAATTCTGAAATGAATTTAATCTAAATAAAAAAATAAGTGTTGATTGCATATGATTAAATAGATATAAGAATTAAAGAAGTTAAATAATATAGAACATAACAAGAAACTTAATAAGAAAAGACTTGCAAGTTACTTTATTATCTGAAGGAAGTTAAAGAACAGTGTTAATAGATCATAATCAAAACAAGAGCATACACAGAATTCATTGGATGAGGTGTGCATGATCATTAAATAGAAAACTATAATAAAATAGGATAAATTGAATACACTCAATCTTTTATTCATGGAGTTGGAAAAAATGAAAGATTCTATTAACACTTTTAATGTATCATCTCATCGCATATTGCTCAAAATTTTAAGCAAATTTCGTTTATATTTGAAATCTTGGGGTCTGGTACCTAAATAGTCAAAAATAACAATGACTGCAGTGAAGATAAACTTCCAGAGACAAGTACATAGCCAATATCAGACAAAATAGTTATTATCCCTTTTGAAATACGGATCTCAGCTTTAGTCATAAAAGTTCTCATTTTGTTTACTATATATTATACACTCCTTGATTTATAAAAGGCGCACGTAAAAATATTTACTTACCATTTGTGCTTTTTAGAAAATTAAATTTTTAATTCTTTATTTTTTTTCAGACACATTCTTTAAAATTAACGAGAAAAGAAAAGTTTTTTACAATTTTTAAACGTTTCATAATGAAATACCAACTTGTGTTTGATACCGACTATGTAAAACTTTTGTTTGATTAAAATTATTTATTTGTATAAGATGATCAGTAAGATATCTTTAAAATTAAAAAAAAACTTTATCTAGATAGTATTCTAATTAGATCAACACAGTTATTATTCTATAATCAAAGAGTCAGTGAATTTAATTTTTTAATTTTTTTTTAATTAACTTTAATTTTCTATACGATTATGAATTTACTGTTATGAGTGTTTAGATATCTATGCAATAATATTAATTTATTAATTTACTTAATTACATCGCGAATAATATATTAATGATATTTTAATCGTCAAAATAATAATTACAAATATAAAAAATTTCACTAATTATTTTTTATAATGTTCTGTAATGTTTATGAACAAAGTTCTAAGGATGCTGAACAAAGAAAATCTAAATAACGCGTTTTTACTTCTAACAGTTAATAATAAATTGAAAAATGATTTTTTTTTAATTTTATTGTCGTAAGTTTATCTGTAATAAATAAATTTAATATGAAAAAATAATAATCTTAGGAACGTACGAGAAAAACTTAAAAATAATGTTTTATTGATTAATTTTCGAACATATTAGAGTAAAATGCAATGAGGTGAGAAAACAGACAGCACTTAAAGTGAAATCGGAATGTTACCAAGGACGTTAGTGGAACAATTAGCGAATGAAGTATCGAGGGCGATAAGTGGGCGGACTACATATACAAGAGTTTAGTTGGCATGGAAACCATTGCTTGTCGAAGATTAATTATTTTTTACGTTGATTAATATAATATATATATATATATTTATAAACAAAAAATGACAAACTATATAATATGAAATTAGTTGTATGCTAAGTATTAGCAATTGTAACCGTTCACGGCAGTATTGAATAAAAGACTGCAAATTTTTAAAAAGTCACACTTATTTCTAAATAGCTAAATAAAAAAGCAAGGGGAATATTATATGTCTCCGGAAAAAATAAAAACCGTTATAAGCAAGATGAAGCCTAGATAAATAAAAATTGTTTTATTTTTGTTTCGCTTACTTGAATTCAGTTATTTATAATGCTTTAAATAAATATTTTAAATTCTATATGTGGATTATATGGAAATGTATTAATACCACTTAATTTAAAATATCTCGGTTTTGTTAAAATATTAACAAATTGTTTCTTCGATTCAATATATTTAACACCTTTTTCCGGTTTATAATTTCATTAGTATAGCGGTACTTAATTTTAACTAATGTATCATACTAAGTTTGTAACATGGAACAACAGCTTCTTTTACTTGTTTCCGTCTCTCTCCTTTCGAAAGATGTGCATTATACATACCAGAATGAAATTAATTTGTTCCGTACATCTATCCTATTTCTAGAAGATAGAATGAAGTGCACGAGAAGGAGGGAGAGAGAGAGAGAAAGAGAGAAATTATGTGTGTGTGTGTGTGTGTGTAGGGATGATGATGTATATTATCGGATAAAAACAAACAAGTGTATGTAAAATAAATTATATGTTTATTCAATAATTAGGTATGTAGTTTACATTATACACACAGTATATCTATAGCTATGAGTCATTACGCCGTCTGCATAATGGTTCAGCAAATTGCTGCGGCGCCTCACCACGCTGCTTGGTGCAAACGGTTTCTCTCTGCCAGTAATTCAGGTATCGGCTCTACCTTCCCACAATCGGCTATCCTGTTCTTCGTCCGACGTCGGACGATTGGGCCTCCTCGAGCAGATTTCCTCGGTGTTCTCCTTATTTGTCGCTTTGGTCTCAGAAGTGGGATACTTCCTCGATATCCTCCTCCAGGTCGATCGTGCGGCAGATGATTACTTTGGAGAAGCTGCTCAGAAGATCTCCGACGATGTCGCCTCCTTAGCTATTCATGTGCTCGTATTTTCTTACTTTACACACCTGGCCTTCTTGTTGAATTCTTCCTGTATCAAGGATGCTTCGCGACGTTTTGCATCTTTTAGCTTGACAAGGCCTGATGCTCCCGGGCGTTCGGCGAGGCTCATTGTCAATGCGCGCGGGGTAGAGGAAATATTCCTCTTACCCGGGTTCCGTCCGCGAGGAAGAGTCTGGCACTCACCCGAGGGTGAATGCGGTGTTCGATGCTCGCAAGGTTCGCCCTGACAAGGGCGGATTGGCGAAATAATACAAGATGTTATTTCCGAGTTGGGAAGCGGTTGCGGCGGCGAGGTTCCTCGAAGTGCTGCTGCTTCCGGCTTCCGGCTGGATCTGATCTTCCGCCGAGGAAGTTCGGCTTTTTATTTTCCGGCGGAAGGAAAGCCGAGCGCAATTGAATGCCTTTTTTGATTTTTTCGAACAGCCAATCGGTTTATCGAGCGCGGCCGCTCTAATCCGGGCACCCAAGGTCGTCGGTCATTTGTCGTTGACCAACGCCATAAATTGGTTGACGCATGTTCGGCCTGTATTCTGGCCGGATAATCTGGGCCTTTCCGGTATACGGACCGACGTAATCGGTAGACGGGCGGATAATTTGGGCCGAGGCTGTCTGCCTGGTTCCAGACACTGGCGCGCATCATTACATGTCGTGGCCTGCCCGGATTACGGCTCGACTGGAAAAAAAGGTCGAGTCGTAACAGCGCGTGTCAAGCTCGCGCAATCTGGCCTTGGTTAACTCGTATTTGTTTTGCCTCGTACTTGTGTTGTTTGTATCACGTGAATTCATCCATCAGCTGCGAACCCGGCCACGCTGGGAGAGCATTTTTGACTGCTTCCGCTCGTCGGTGAAATGTCTCAACTTGGTTGTGCATATGCTGTATTTGTAGTTGCATCTGCTACAGCATCGTTTGCATCGCAGGTGTGATATTTTTAGTGCTTCCTCATCGACGATTATCATTCACTGCCGACATTGCTGTAATCCTAGCTAGGTGCTTTCTTGCTCTCTGCTCCTGCAGGTGTAGTATTGAACTTTTAGCTGCTCTCAGAGGCTCCTGATGCTTCAAGTACCTATTTTTGACCGTTCTGTGACTTATTTTATCAAAATCAAAGTTTATGCAATGCATAAAACAAAGTATAAAATCAATATATATAATCAGTTCACACTTCTTCATTTTATTGATGATAATTTTACATTATACTAAGTATCAAAACAAATCGATGTAAAACAATAAGAATCTATTTCAAAAGCGCGAAATCTTAAACCCTAAATAAAATACTTTCGATTGAAAAGTATATATTTCACTAACTAGAAAAAAAATCTCAATCGTCGTTTTCTTTAATTTGCTTGTAAGGTTTTAACGGTCGTTTTTATTTTTTCGAAATTAAACAGCCGTTAGATTACAATATAATCAATTAATATCGAGTTTTTATAAATATTATATCAGCTAGACTAAACACTTACGCTCGTGCGTCAATGTTTTGTTAAGCGGCGTCGGCCCGTCGTTAACGGTTGGCGCGCGACAATTCTCTTTGTCGATACCTCTTTTTTCTGTACCACTTGCTTAACTTTTGCACAAAATTTTCACCTTATTTCCTTACAATAATTTTACATAAAAATTTCAGTTTTACACAATCTGTCCACGTAGATCTTCTCACCCAGAATTTTTCACAAAAGGAGTCTAAATTTTCTGCAGAATTTTTAATTTTACACAGGGTTTTTAACGTAACAATAAAGAAAAAAATTTTTTTCTAAATCCTCACTTATCTCGGACGAGCCCCAATTTGTGGGATCAGGTGAGGAAGGAAAGGATAGTAATTAGTTAATGAGTAATTATATAATCTATACGCTTGGTTATTAGTACAGACACTAGATTAGTACTCTAACGATATGTATAAACAATAAGCTATGTATGTTTGAGTCATGGAGGCCACCCTTATTTCTTATTCTTTTTTTCCTTTGTTTTTTTCAGACACATTTATTTTATGTATGTTGTCTGTATTTTTAATTTATTTTATATATTTAGATGCTTCTACTTTTTGTTTAATTTTCTTATTGCACAATATATAAATTGTTATATTACACATGATTTCTATTTCATACATTAAATTTGACTGAATTGTAAATACATAATCTTCGTTATAATACCCATAAAGTTATTTATACATGAAACTTTGAGTTTGACTAAATTCTAAATACAGGGTATTACAATGTACATAAATTTGTTTATCTCATACATTATATTTATTAATTAATTAATTACAAATACTTAATATTCATTATCAGTCCATACATTTGTTTTATCTCATATGTTATGTTGCAACGTGGGATTGGAAAAAACTCGGAAGGGTGAAATAATGATGAGTCGTAATTTCTTTAATTTCATTTTTTGATAGCACTGCTGCACAATTGTTTCTATAAACAGAGATTCGCGCTACGCGAGAGAAAGGGTGTTTTATGAACAAAGGCGCGAATGGATTAAACTAAATATTTGAAAGTGATTCAACGAATAACTCACGAAAAACACACTAATAATATTGATCGAACCGCATACGCATCTACCTTTATATCTGTTACCCTTTCTCTCTTCTTACTTACCTCTCGTATACAATATGCATAGCTAATTATACGAGTTCATCCTTCCTTTTAATATTTTAGTTACTATGCTTATATTCAACAGTTTATTTAAATCTTTGTGCATAGTCATATACTACCATTTTACCTCTTTATCGCCTATGATGCAGTAGCCAATGGTTGATAGATTTCGGCGATATCTTGACATAAAATCTTCCTGTTTGCCACACAGGACAAAAAGAAGCTTATAATGTAACTACCTGGGTACGAAAATGGTGAAACAGTTTTACTGCTTTTACGATTCCCTACTTTTAGTACACATACCTATTCTACCATATCTTAATAACTACCCATCTTCAATGCTTTTCATCGTTTGTCAAATCCACTAAATTCAGTAAAACTTATATTATATTTTTTAGATTTTCTCTATTTTTTCACATGCTTTTAACCCCCTAACTTTGGATTTGTATCTGTTCATATTTATCTTAAAATCTTTCTTGAAGAATCTCTTGACAATACTCCACACTTTTCTCAAAATTTCCCCGTCTCGTTATAAGTTGAATGTGTCCCTCATTCTTATGATTTTCCTTAAAATATATTCTAAACATGTAAATTACTTCACCACTTTTAAACTTACTCCATTCCATTTAATATTTATTCTTTTGCATGCTCTCCTTGCTTTTTTAAATCTCACGATTGTTAATTTGTTCACATTCAATTTTAAGCTTTTTTTTTAATTTTCGCAATAAACGCAGTAGTTCTCTCAGTATAGATACCAAACTTTTTGCTATGATTACCAGGTTATCGATATACGTCTGCAATTTATGTTTCTGTTTATTATTTTTACTCTTAAACATTTAGATTTTTTTAAATATGTATTACAAGTCTGCCAGATCTATGTTAAATAATTTAGAGCTCAATAGATAACCTTATTTCACTCTTCATTATGTTTAATTTCCCTAATCCGATTTTGTATAATTTTTGTAATATTTTTTAATTTCACGTTTTCCATATACGTCCATATTGCATTGCTAATAAAACGACAATTTCTTTCTTTCTACTTAGCTACTAATCAATCGACATCTTCAACATATATATTGTCTCGATTGATTCTCACTTTCTTCTAAATTCGAATCGAGTGTCGTTGAGTTTCTCATTTTCTTATTGGTATCCTATATTCTATTTTTTAATAACTCAGCATAGAATTTGTATCTCAACTCTATCAGAATAATACGTGATACACAAAACTCTTAATTTAAAAAAAGGATTAATCAACTAAATATTATATTTGATACACGTTACGTTTTATATAGAACACTAAGTAATTAATTTTATGATAACATCTAACTCTTGCATTATATAAAAGAACTAAAAACAAATTAGACACTCTCTCTCTCTCTCTCTCTCTCTCTCTCAGTCCTCAATCTTACACACTCATTCTAATCTTATAAACTTACTCAAGACTTACTCTAAATCTCACTCTCAATCTCAATCTTAATTTTATTTATTTACTTACTTGACATAATCAAAGAAAGATCAAGTTATTGTAAATCTCAGTTATTACATAATTTCTAAGAGATAAAATTGCAGTGATTTATTCTTATAAAAAAACCTTTAAGTCCACACTCTCCTTACAATATTATAAATTATTTATAATATTTAAAAAATATGTTAAAGATATTCTAAATATGACTATATTGGAGTACTCTTAAACCATAAATATCAAAAGTTTTTTGTTAATAATGGATATAATAGTGATTAATATACGTTTTTAAAAGTTTTTTCTCCTTTAAATCATTTAAAATTTAAAAAAAATTTTTTTAATTATAATTTGATTAAGAGTTTAGAAAATGTGTCATAGTTTTGAAATTTTATAATAATTATATTATACACTATGTTATAAAATCTCAACTAAGCTTAATTAATATTATCAACGCGAAAAAAAAGGTTTAATAACTAACAGTTTTACTGCATTATTTTTACCAATTAAATAAAAATAGTACCCAATATTTCTTTCATATATATATATTTTTAAACGAATATTTATAAGAAGCTGTTATGAAATTCAAACAAATTTTATTTTATATAATATTCAATTTATAACTTGAGTTTTGTTATATACAATTGAAAATAAGTTTTAAGAATATTTATTATAAATGTATATTATGATCGATAGTTATAGAATGGAATAGTTCAATAATATTTTTTATTATTTAAAGAAGAAATAATATTTTAAATATTTTAAATATTAATTTACAATATATATTGCTACATTATAATTAGAAAAATGTTAATTGTGATGTTTTATAAAATTCTATTATATCGCCAGAATAGAAATTTTTATTTATTATATTATTTATCTTCATTCAAATATATGTGTGTAAATTCTTTAAAATATTATGTAACGTGTCTGTTGATAGTATGATTACTACAGGTCAATAACAGATTTATATACTAGCTTTTTATCCTTTTAGAAAGTATATGACAAAATATGTTTCTACTTACAATATTTCAATATTTTTATATTAGTATTATTTGGAAATGTTCACGAATAAAATGTAGTAATTTTAGAAAGAAATGTATTCATAGTAATAACTATTTCAATATTATTTTCATTATTTTAATTTCTTCAGAGAGACTATTTTTTATTGATGTAAAATCTTAAATATAAAATTTCATACATTTTTTTATTTATTGCAATTAAGTTTTTTGTTTAATTAATTTATAAACATATAATGATGTATAATTTTTTTATTTTATTCCGTTAATTTAACTTTTGGAGAAATGACCACTCGAATTTCTATGGTAGCGACTGTTGTACATATCTAGATAGGTGACACCAACCAGAGAAATTTATAGCTGGTTATACGCAACACTGGAATCTGAGTCGCTCTAGTATCAAATTAGCGATTTCATGCAAAATAATCTGGTTTGCTGTTTCCTACAAAATCGTTATTTGTGTTCGCAGTTTTAATAAGATTTCTTGATTTAACATATAATATAAAAAAAATAAAAAATAAATAAACAAATCACTAAAATGCTTATTAAATAATAAAATGTTGTACAGTGTAGTTCATTACGGTTTGATTTTACTAAATTTGATTGAGAAAATTTCTACTTTTTTCAATCGGAATGTTTATTACATTATTGTCTAATCTTATACAAACTTATTTAATATCTTGTATTCAATAATCTATAAAAATCCGTCTTTTTCAAAATTTTATATTTAGTAATATTTGTTTAGTAATGTATTTTAGTTTAGATAATAAATTTAATTATTTTATAAATACAAGCTTCACTAAATATATATTATAAATTTTTTTAATTTTTAATACTATATTTAAAATAGTTTATAATCACAATTAAAAACTAAATATATCAGAGATAGTAAAAAGCAATCACCGTATTTTCATATAACAAATTTATGATAAAATAATTAAAATTTTTATACATTAATCATTTTGTTACTTTTTGAAAATAAAGACATTAAAAAAACTATCAAATTTTATTTTGATGTCAAATTACTAACTTTATATACAGTTATTTGTTAAAAAAAATAATCATCGAAAAATATATGATAAAAAATAGCTAAAAAAATAATATGTTTAAAGTTTGGATAATTTATCAATTAATCAAAAAATATTTTATTAAGAATTATTAATAAAGATCAAACACTCAATAAGTTATTTATTAATATTATTTATTATATTTATTTATATTTAAATTAGTATTTATTTCTGTACAAAGTCTTACAAAAGTTTCTTTAATTTATTATATTATTCAGTAAGGAAAATTAGTCGTAAGAATTTAGGTGAATATATACAAACTGGAGCATATTGTGCCAAAATGGTTAAAGAAAAATTTAATATAAATTTTAGAAATAAAATGATTATGTATATATATTTTTGTGTACGTTATCTATATTGTACACTACATGAATCATAAATACCTTAATACCTATAAAGCAAATATCTCGAAAAATGGAATAATATTGCATCATTTTCTTTTTAGGAGTACATATTTATTCATAACATATATGAATTTGTACTACGTACTCACCAAATGAATAATCATAGTTGTATTTAAATTCTTATAATATTCAAATAATATTATGCGGTAATATATAATTAACTTTTATTTTGCTTTAATGTAAATTTTAAAGTAGAATGCAGAATATTTATCATTAAATTTTGTTGTTATTACATTTGTTTTTGAGATATTATATAAATTTAATATTTAATTATATAGAGTAGTATTTTTATTGAGCAATTATTTACATTATTATGTTTACATTTTTCTTTCTCGCAGTTATATTTCAAATTCAGTTTATTTTTATTATTTTTATTATATTAAGTTCTTTTATTGGTTCTTGAATCCATTGTTTTAATTTCTTTTATCTTCTCTTGTTGTTAGGTTTTGTTTGACATTATTATGCTTCCTTTACTTATTTTGTTTATTCTTTCTTTATTTGATCTCGTTGAATTGAATTTTATGTAGAGTCGCAATGTTTTTCTTTTTTCCTTTATTCCAGTATTTTCCACCATTGCTCGTTTTTTTCTCAGTTATTTCTCATTTTTCAATTACGAATTTTGTTGTTTCCATATTTTTTGAAAAAGCATGTATTTTTTTCTTCATTTTGTAGCCAATGTCTGTTGATCCGCGCTTCGTTACCCATGTGAAATCTCACTAGAATTGTCATTCCATTCTTTTTTTTACTTTTTATTTACATATTTGCATTGTTTTCTCGGAGCCCTTCAAGTATGATGCTTTTTGATTTGTTACAACAGATTGATTTTTCTAGTTTTTATATCCATTCTTGTTATTAACTTCTATTATTTCATTAGCTTTTTTCCAGATATCTTTTCCTTTCTCTATTTCTCTCTCCATATTCTGCCTGACCAACCTATATTGTTTCAGAATTTTTTTCTCTTTTCTCTGAGTGTTTTCTTTCCTTCGTTACTCTCAGGTTTCTTTCTCTCGTTCTCTGTTCCATTTATGAATGCGATCTTTACGCATTCTTTTAAAATATCATCATCGTCGTTCATTAATATTTTTCTTCCAAAATTTATTGCTTTTTTGGCCACCTTGATTTGGTCTGCGTTATTGTGTATTTCATGTTGATTAATCTCCCTTACGATTTTTACATCAACCCTTTAATTAACCTAAACATAAAAATTGTTCTTCCAATAACAATGCGACTATGTCTTTTATTTCAATTCTGTCTCTTCTTATTCCAATGTGAATATTTAAATTTTTTCTTTTTTTCTTTCTTTTTTTTCTATTTCTTTATTTATACTCTGTAAAATTAAACACTTTCTAATCTATCAAATACTTCAAGTTACATTTTTACGTTTTTTTTTTATTCATTTTTCTTTAATAACAGGAAATTTGTCAAGGGCCAAATTCACAGCTTTTAAAAATAGTTACACTTGAACGTCTTTCTTGTTATTCTCTTTGAACAACTATATTTTTGGTATTTTTATCTGTTTACCATTTTCAGATTTTTCCTTACCTAAAAATTTTATATTTCTGTTTTTTAAACACATAATTTTTGTTTTTATCTGGTTATTTCTAAACTTTTTCCCAGAAATTTATTAAAATTTCTTACAATTTTTGTTAATGTTCCCTCAATTTTGGCTTTAATTTTTTCCATCATCGGCATAAAAGATCAATTTTATCTTTTTTTCTTACTAATTCTGATTCAATAGTTTACTGTTTTAGACATGCTGTCTTAATGTTGGATAGTGTGAGACTTAGGAAGCAACATAGCCTAACTCTTCCTTTGTAGACAATTTTACCTCTCTATATTTATTTTAAATTATTGATATATTTCTTTAGTTTTCTGGTCTCTTTTTTTGAATAATAAATTTATTATTGTTATAATTATCGTAATTTTGAATCTATCTTCAATGCCTCAATATCACATATTAATATTAAAATAATTAGCTTATAATTAAAGTCTATTGTTATTGTTTAATTGATAATTGTAAGACTATATGGTATTCAGTAGTAAATATTTATAAGTCAAACATAAATTCTATATATTTATTTATTTTACGAATAATTTATACATTTTTATTTATAAATTATTTACACATTTGTACATTTTTATATTTCACTAACTTTCAACATATTACTTCAGTTATCAATCCTACAGACTTTCTAATCATTAATCGTACGCTTCTTTACTATTATTACTTTTCATTTTGTTATCGTTAAGGTCACGCCTCTTTTTGCTCCCTCCTATTTAAAATTATTTTGTCGCATTAATTATAGTTAAATTATAATTTGTTTCTCTATTCTATCAACGTCATTCTACCACAGTATATCCATATTCTGCATAAAGCTTTATTCTCTCTTCTCTACTTTTTTATTCCTGCGAAATTAAAAAAAGAAATTTTACATCTTATCCTTTTTACTTATCCCTTTGTTTTTTCTTTTTTAAAACCCTTTTATTTCATCTCTCTACACACCTTCTTTTTATTTTATTCTATTTATATCAGAAATAGTCCACAATCCACCTTTATTTCTTACACTTCTATTCCTTTTTCTAAAATGTTGAGTCTCTGATTAAAACACTTCGTTCATTTCAATAATATTGTTTTCGCAATGATAGTTATTTTTAAACTACATAATTTTTAAGGGGTAACTTCCCATCAACTGTATATACCGAGTTACCTTTGCCGTAACCAATTTATCATTAAATCTATCTGAATACTTTATCAAACTATTTCTTCCTTATTTTAGTTTTTATCTGATTCAATCCAGTTATTCACACATTATTCTTTCATTTCCGTTTATCTTTTTGTTACAACGGAATTGGGCAATATCTATCAATAAAATCTACAATACAGCCTATATTTGCAGTTCTTGTTATTTCTTTTGTATACTTTTCAACCCCTCCTCTATTAGTCTTGATCATACTTTACCATTTGTTGCAATTCTTTTCCAATTTCATTCATATACTCTTTTAATTCACTCACATTGCTCAATACTTTTTTCTCTCATACAACTTCAAATTTTCTCTGTAAAATTTTCAAGATTACTTCAAAAGATTTTCACTGAATCTTTTTTTTTTATAAGTAATGTGTCCTACTGCATTTAATCCTTCCTCTATGTCTTAATTTATGTTCCTCAACTTATTTTTCTCAATCTTTTTTCTGTGGTATGCAAAAAGGATAATTTTCTTTTTTGTCTTTTCTCAAAATATATTTTTTCTCTATTGTTTAACCATTCATACCCTCTTTTCCTAACGTTATGCGTGTTCCATTTCTTAAAAAATTAATTTTAATCATTTACTTATTTATTTATATTATACTAATTAATTTTTCTTCGTACAAATTTATTTTAATTTAATTTTAATTTTAAGCTGAATTGGATTAGCTTATTCTTATTTTACTTTTTTTTTACTTACACTATGTTATTAGTTTTTAATTTACACGCCCTACACTATTTCGCTGTACAACTGCTACATATACCGACGTCTTCCTTTAGTTTTTACAAGTTTTCTCTTTTTCTTAGTGCGCGCAAAAACTCTCTTCTCTCTCTCTCTTTCCACACCACTACCTAACCTCACTTTTATAACTTTTATTTACAGGAACAGCTTTCTCACTTATTTGAATTTGTTTTTTCTATTTTCTTTCTACAGACTTCTTTAACTCGTTCAGTCTCCCTCCACTCAATTTTACTATTTACTGTTTATTCAATTCTTCTCTGTTTGTTTCAAATCTTCTTTAATTATCACAACGTGTTAGTTGCCTTCGCTAATCTATTCTTTTTCTTCTTGTTCTTCTTTTTCTGAGGCCCTGTTTCTATTCTTTTTTACCTTTCCACAACAACGGCGTTCCTTTTCTACTTCCCATTTTTTCTGCCAACCTTATAATTTTTATTTATTCTGAATAAAGGCCTTTTTTAAAAGTATTTTTCAAAAAATCTTAATAGTCCTTTAATTCTAACTAGCTTTTTACCAGTATTATAGCATCATATTAAATGTAAACGATCTTATTTTTTCTACTTTTTGTGTCCGAGCTTTTTAATTTCTTCAGTTCCTTCTCCAGTTCTACTATTGGGCATTCTTACCTTACTACTTTCTCAGTTCTAAATTCAATAATTATTTCTTCTTCTATCTTTGGTTAACTTTATAGATTTTATACATTTTCTTTGTCTGCTGGATTTTATATTTATTTATTCCTAGTTTTTCCTGTAATACCAAATATTCTTTCTTTCTAGTTTATCTAATTCGCTAAATAAACAAATGTTTCTCCCTTCTCTTTTTTTATCCGTTAATCTGTTGTCGTTTTTCGTACATTGTTTGCATCCACTGTATCTTTTTTTCTTCTAAATCTGAATTAGATCTCGTTAACTCTTATGTTTTCTTTCATTTCTTCTTCTATTTTTTTTTAATAATTTCAGTGCACATATTTTAGCTCATACAAAAAATCATTATCCGTCTATATAGTGTTCTACATTTTTCTATCCCCTTTTTTGAAGATTGTCAAAATTTCTCCATCCTTATAATTTCATTGATTGTTTATGCCATTCCCTTCGGCAAAATATTTCTCACGTACTTTCACATTTCATTTATTACTTAATCTGTTTCTAGGTTCTTTCTTAGATTCGACTTGCTTACTTCTTTTGGCATTTCTTCTTCACTCATCTCTTTTATTATTCATGTTTCCTCTCTCTCATTCCTTATATATTATTTTTCGGCTATATTAGCTTAAAGCATCTTCTTTAATCTTTTTTTTATTCCACCAAAGATGCGTCACGTTCCAAAACGTCATTTTTATTTTTTTCTCTTTCTCTTGCTTGTTATCTTCTGATTTTTACCGTATTCTCTTATTTACAGTTTACTATTTCTATTTTTTATCTTCCTTGTTTCTTTTCCCCTCTCCTTGCCTTATTTCATAATGAATTTTTTATAAATTATATACCAAATTATTATATTTAAACATTTATTACTGCTTCATCATATATTGCTAATATATTGAAACAGCAAGAATTTAATATAAATAAAAATAAAACCAACGTGTAAAAAAACAAGTCTGAGTAATATTAAGAATAAATCTGTATTTAATGAAAAAATTGTTATCAAAAGTGTATAACATATAAAAAAAAAGTTGAAATAATTGTCGGAAAATACAAAAAATTATATTTAAAGTATGTAAGATAATATTAAAGTAAACAGGTAAGCATTTATATGTTAAAAAATAAAAATAATGTAATGTACAAAATTAGCACGTAATTTATAATAACAATGTGAGATCGTTCAATAAAATTAAGTAACCATAATTTCATAGTTTTATATATATTAGGAATTTAATCATACTATATTTTTTTTCGAAAACATTTTTTATTTTTTTATTGTCGTATCACTAATTTGAAACCTTTCATTTTTTGAAAAATAAAAAACTAGATTAAAAAGAACAAATTTCTTTATAAAATTTAATTGAATAGTTTTTAAGTAGTAGATTTCTGTACTTATAAATATTATACGAGATAACGAGAGATTAGAAGATACAGAGATTGAATACTTCCAAAAACATACGAAAATTTCCGAATATATATTATGCTTGCTTGTCCGAATATAAGCATGCAGGAATCAAGTAATGACTTTCTGTCTCCCATTATCTCTTTCATATTTCACAAGAAAGCAACAGCCAAGCGAACTACATTAATGAGCCGCCTCCATCATCTATGAACTAACGTTTACCACTGATTGGGTAACTAATGCAAAGTACAAGCAAAGGGAATTGATGGATATGCCACATGCTATACTGCATACGCTTTTAAATCTAAACAAGTTTTTGCCTTTTTTATTTCGGACAAAGATAAGACAACCGATTAATTTTAGCTGTTGTCTTTAAGCACTGGTTTCAGGTTTTCTATTCTTCTCTATACTTTTTTCTCATATTAACCTATATTTCACGTATGAGACAACTGTTGCCAGCGAAATATCTTGCTTTTTTATATGTCGGAGGTTGCTACCATCGAAAAGTTACCAGAGTTTATTATCGCTGTTAATCAATTTGTTTTTGGTATTCATCGTCGAAGTGCTATTCCTCGTTTCTTCCACTGTAGTTCGTTATCACCAGCTTTTCCATGTCGCTCTAAACTCCGAAGCTTGATTTTATGATGCTCTATATATAAATAGAAATTACTTCAAAGTTTTTTTATTCATATCACTGTTCGTATTATTTAATATTATTAATATTTTTTAAACAATTTTAGAAACTTAATTTCAAAGTACATTACGTTATTTTATGTTCCAAAGTGTCTCTGTATGAAATGATACAATCTATTTAATTACAGAGCATTTAAAGTAA
The DNA here is from genome assembly GCA_018907185.1 of Platyscapa corneri. Classification (NCBI taxonomy): domain Eukaryota; kingdom Metazoa; phylum Arthropoda; class Insecta; order Hymenoptera; family Agaonidae; genus Platyscapa; species Platyscapa corneri. The sequence continues at coordinate 8,060 of JACCHW010000215.1, read as the reverse complement.
AACAAAAAAATTCAATTTTTTTATCTACAGGTAACTTATTTGAAATTGTAATTAAAATCATGTTTAATTGTTCGTAAAAATATTATATTTTACTACCTGTTCTTATTATATGTTTTTTAAATTTATTGGTTTCATTGATCTGTTAAAAATTATTCTTTTAATATTAATAATTCTTAGAATCTTTTTTAATTAGATAAACCTTGTTAAAATGTAGTTACTATTTATAGATTGTACCTATTTCTATGTTCTTGCAATAATTATGTAAGTATTAATTGGATTTAAAAATATTATTTTTCTGACGTAAAGAAATCTGTGAAAAAAATTCAGCTTAACAATAATAGAAATTTAATTTTAATTTATTAAATTTAAGAAGTAAATTCTTTAATTATTGGTGAAAATATATGTAATAGTTATAAGAAAAATTTATTCATCGATGCTAAAAATATAAAGAAAAATTTATAATTTAAAATAAAATTAATTTTTCTATTATTACAAATTTAGTACATATTTTTACTTCATACTTTTAGTAATGCAAATACATTAGACAATGATATCGTAAAATATTATTAATGCTTTTAATAATTTAAGGTGAATTTACTAGTTTTAGCAGTACTAGTTTCATCGTGGATTTGTTAATATTAAATAATATTAATTGCTTAACAGTATTTAATATTAAATTTTTGTATTTATAATATTTATTTGCTTAATTGAGTATGTGTCTAACTAGTAAACTATTTCTGTTACATAACTTTGAAGCATTTAAGATTTAAATTTAACACTAAATTTAACTATGTTATGTTTATTTATAAATAATAAATTATAATTTAATTTAAATGTAAAGATTGCTATGCACAATGATTTTTCCAACTTTTTCTTATAATGTTTTAAATCAAACTTCTAATAGGATTTAGTAGCTACCTGGCGATAACCAACAAGGAGTATTTTTGTATTCGAAGTAGTATTAATCGAATTCTCAGCAAAACCTTTTAAGACTTGAGTGCGAATGTAGACTTGTCTGCGCATAAACATGTTTATGCGCAGACCAGTATACACAAAAAACTCTAAATGTAATATATTATTATTTTTGAAAAATGAGTATTTGTTCATATCTTATAATTTTTAATTTATGCATATTTTCTAAAATTCTCATTGTAAATATTTTATATTTTATAAATATATTTTTAAATTTTATTAAAATTAACTACTTTAAGTAAATTCGATATATGAATGAAAAAGTAAAATTTATAATATATTTTATTGTGTAATAAAATAATATACATTAAATATTCTCATTAATAGTTTTCGATTTGATGTTTCAGATGATTAGTTCAGTTATACTTCTTTTATTTATTTTTTATATATCTGTTTTGTCACTTTCTTAACCTTCTTATTTATATTTTTTTTCTTTAATTCAGTCTTCTTTCATTGATTGTTTGTCTTTACTTTTACATTTTATAATTGAACGAGGCTTTCGATATATTCCAACTTCTTTCAGAAAAGTGGGAATCCACTTTATATTACCAGAAAAATTTCAACTTGCATAATTGATAAAATTCTATCTTCAAAGTATATATACATGAGAATTACTTGAATTTATGATTTCTAGATAATGCTTTAATTCTTTTTTCCCAATTTTTTCTGTTTCTTTTTATTTTTTGCTGTGTCTTTTAAATTGAATCCTTTTTATCCCTGTATTAGTATATTGCCTCATTCTACATCAGATATTTTACTCTAAAACTATAATACAAATTTCAAACAATACAAAACTTATAAAAGATAGATTCGTTCTATTATTATATCATGTATATATAAAAATCATCTTTTATTTAATATTTTTAAATAAAAAAATCGTATTGATTTTATTTTTATCTTTTTAAACTCCAAATATATATATATATACACATTACATAATAGCTTAAACGAAATTTTTATATTTATTTAAATTTACTATATTTAAATCAATTAAATATTCCTGAATTTATTCCGTTAGAAAAATATTTTAATATTTTCACTAATACAGAATTAAGATATATTGTTATTGTATATATGTGGGAAAGTGAGAGCCTACCTTGTTTAATAAGCCTCTTGCTTGTTAAACAAGAACGATACTGAAACGACATGAGAGCAAGCATTCTTCAGTTTGGAGGAGGTTTCGAGTTTGGAAGAGTCAAGACGTATTATTAATTATATTTGTAATTCAAAAGTCAATTTATTATTTCAAAATAAAATTATTTTAAGCATTATTTTAAATTTTATATATATATATATTGGACACTCTATGGACATTTAATTGAAGTTAAGAAGTTTGATTTAAAAAGGGAAAATTTATAAACGGACAAGAACCAAAAAGCAAGGGTGAAATTTCTAAGTGATTTAATTTTAATTGTAATTTAATCATATGCTATTATAAATTATTAAGAAACTAAATTATTATTAAAAATTTTAGTTTAAAAATTGTAAACATAATTTAAAAATTATAAAATATAGTTATGAAAGAAGCTAAGACAACTTTTTTTATAATTCTTAATTTTTATCGAAAAAATTAAAAATTGAATATAGAATTCTGAAATGAATTTAATCTAAATAAAAAAATAAGTGTTGATTGCATATGATTAAATAGATATAAGAATTAAAAGAAGTTAAATAATATAGAACATAACAAGAAACTTAATAAGAAAAGACTTGCAAGTTACTTTATTATCTGAAGGAAGTTAAATGAACAGTGTTAATAGATCATAATCAAAACAATAGCATACACAGAAATTCATTGTATGAGGTGTGCATGATCATTAAATAGAAAACTATAATAAAATAGGATAAATTGAATACACTCAATCTTTTTATTCATTGGATTTGGAAAAAATGAAAGAATTCTATTAACACTTTTAATGTATCATCTCATCGCATATTGCTCAAAATTTTAAGCAAATTTCGTTTATATTTGAAATCTTTGGGTCTGGTACTAAATAGTCAAAAATAACAATGACTGCAGTGAAGATAAACTTCAGAGACAAGTACATAAGCCAATATCAGACAAAATAGTTATTATCCCTTTTGAAATACGGATCTCAGCTTTTAGTCATAAAAAGTTCTCATTTTTGTTTACTATATATTATACACTCCTTGATTTATAAAAGGCGCACGTAAAAATATTTACTTACCATTTGTGCTTTTTAGAAAATTAAATTTTTTAATTCTTTATTTTTTTTCAGACACATTCTTTAAAATTAACGAGAAAAGAAAAGTTTTTACAATTTTAAACGTTTCATAATGAAATACAAACTTTGTGTTTGATACCGACTATGTAAAACTTTTGTTTGATTAAAATTATTTATTTGTATAAGATGATCAGTAAGATATCTTTAAAATTAAAAAAAAACTTTATCTAGATAGTATTCTAATTAGATCAACACAGTTATTATTCTATAATCAAAGAGTCAGTGAATTTAATTTTTTAATTTTTTTTTTAATTTAACTTTAATTTTCTATACGATTATGAATTTACTGTTATGAGTGTTTAGATATCTATGCAATAATATTAATTTATTAATTTACTTAATTACATCGCGAATAATATATTAATGATATTTTAATCGTCAAAATAATAATTACAAATATAAAAAATTTCACTAATTATTTTTTATAATGTTCTGTAATGTTTATGAACAAAGTTCTAAGGATGCTGAACAAAGAAAATCTAAATAACGCGTTTTTACTTCTAAACAGTTAATAATAAATTGAAAAATGATTTTTTTTTAATTTTATTGTCGTAAGTTTATCTGTAATAAATAAATTTAATATGAAAAAATAATAATCTTAGGAACGTACGAGAAAAACTTAAAAATAATGTTTTATTGATTAATTTTCGAACATATTAGAGTAAAATGCAATGAGGTGAGAAAACAGACAAGCACTTAAAGTGAAATCGGAATGTTACCAAGGACGTTAGTGGAACAATTAGCGAATGAAGTATCGAGGGCGATAAGTGGGCGGACTACATATACAAAGAGTTTAGTTGGCATGGAAACCATTGCTTGTCGAAGATTAATTATTTTTTACGTTGATTAATATAATATATATATATATATTTATAACAAAAAATGACAAACTATATAATATGAAATTAGTTGTATGCTAAGTATTAGCAATGTAACCGTTCACGGCAGTATTGAATAAAAGACTGCAAATTTTTAAAAAGTCACACTTATTTCTAAAATAGCTAAATAAAAAAGCAAGGGGAATATTATATGTCTCCGGAAAAAATAAAAACCGTTATAAGCAAGATGAAGCCTAGATAAATAAAAATTGTTTTATTTTTGTTTCGCTTACTTGAATTCAGTTATTTATAATGCTTTAAATAAATATTTTAAATTCTATATGTGGATTTATATGGAAATGTATTAATACCACTTAATTTAAAATATCTCGGTTTTGTTAAAATATTAACAAATTGTTTCTTCGATTCAATATATTTAACACCTTTTTCCGGTTTATAATTTCATTAGTATAGCGGTACTTAATTTTAACTAATGTATCATACTAAGTTTGTAACATGAACAACAGCTTCTTTTACTTGTTTCCGTCTCTCTCCTTTCGAAAGATGTGCATTATACATACCAGAATGAAATTAATTTGTTCCGTACATCTATCCTATTTCTAGAAGATAGAATGAAGTGCACGAGAAGGAGGGAGAGAGAGAGAGAAAGAGAGAAATTATGTGTGTGTGTGTGTGTGTGTAGGGATGATGATGTATATTATCGGATAAAAACAAACAAGTGTATGTAAAATAAATTATATGTTTATTCAATAATTAGGTATGTAGTTTACATTATACACACAGTATATCTATAGCTATGAGTCATTACGCCGTCTGCATAATGGTTCAGCAAATTGCTGCGGCGCCTCACCACGCTGCTTGGTGCAACGGTTTCTCTCTGCCAGTAATTCAGGTATCGGCTCTACCTTCCCACAATCGGCTATCCTGTTCTTCGTCCGACGTCGGACGATTGGGCCTCCTCGAGCAGATTTCCTCGGTGTTCTCCTTATTTGTCGCTTTGGTCTCAGAAGTGGGATACTTCCTCGATATCCTCCTCCAGGTCGATCGTGCGGCAGATGATTACTTTGGAGAAGCTGCTCAGAAGATCTCCGACGATGTCGCCTCCTTAGCTATTCATGTGCTCGTATTTTCTTACTTTACACACCTGGCCTTCTTGTTGAATTCTTCCTGTATCAAGGATGCTTCGCGACGTTTTGCATCTTTTAGCTTGACAAGGCCTGATGCTCCCGGGCGTTCGGCGAGGCTCATTGTCAATGCGCGCGGGGTAGAGGAAATATTCCTCTTACCCGGGTTCCGTCCGCGAGGAAGAGTCTGGCACTCACCCGAGGGTGAATGCGGTGTTCGATGCTCGCAAGGTTCGCCCTGACAAGGGCGGATTGGCGAAATAATACAAGATGTTATTTCCGAGTTGGGAAGCGGTTGCGGCGGCGAGGTTCCTCGAAGTGCTGCTGCTTCCGGCTTCCGGCTGGATCTGATCTTCCGCCGAGGAAGTTCGGCTTTTTATTTTCCGGCGGAAGGAAAGCCGAGCGCAATTGAATGCCTTTTTTGATTTTTTCGAACAGCCAATCGGTTTATCGAGCGCGGCCGCTCTAATCCGGGCACCCAAGGTCGTCGGTCATTTGTCGTTGACCAACGCCATAAATTGGTTGACGCATGTTCGGCCTGTATTCTGGCCGGATAATCTGGGCCTTTCCGGTATACGGACCGACGTAATCGGTAGACGGGCGGATAATTTGGGCCGAGGCTGTCTGCCTGGTTCCAGACACTGGCGCGCATCATTACATGTCGTGGCCTGCCCGGATTACGGCTCGACTGGAAAAAAAGGTCGAGTCGTAACAGCGCGTGTCAAGCTCGCGCAATCTGGCCTTGGTTAACTCGTATTTGTTTTGCCTCGTACTTGTGTTGTTTGTATCACGTGAATTCATCCATCAGCTGCGAACCCGGCCACGCTGGGAGAGCATTTTTGACTGCTTCCGCTCGTCGGTGAAATGTCTCAACTTGGTTGTGCATATGCTGTATTTGTAGTTGCATCTGCTACAGCATCGTTTGCATCGCAGGTGTGATATTTTTAGTGCTTCCTCATCGACGATTATCATTCACTGCCGACATTGCTGTAATCCTAGCTAGGTGCTTTCTTGCTCTCTGCTCCTGCAGGTGTAGTATTGAACTTTTAGCTGCTCTCAGAGGCTCCTGATGCTTCAAGTACCTATTTTTGACCGTTCTGTGACTTATTTTATCAAAATCAAAGTTTATGCAATGCATAAAACAAAGTATAAAATCAATATATATAATCAGTTCACACTTCTTCATTTTATTGATGATAATTTTACATTATACTAAGTATCAAAACAAATCGATGTAAAACAATAAGAATCTATTTCAAAAGCGCGAAATCTTAAACCCTAAATAAAATACTTTCGATTGAAAAGTATATATTTCACTAACTAGAAAAAAAATCTCAATCGTCGTTTTCTTTAATTTGCTTGTAAGGTTTTAACGGTCGTTTTTATTTTTTCGAAATTAAACAGCCGTTAGATTACAATATAATCAATTAATATCGAGTTTTTATAAATATTATATCAGCTAGACTAAACACTTACGCTCGTGCGTCAATGTTTTGTTAAGCGGCGTCGGCCCGTCGTTAACGGTTGGCGCGCGACAATTCTCTTTGTCGATACCTCTTTTTTCTGTACCACTTGCTTAACTTTTGCACAAAATTTTCACCTTATTTCCTTACAATAATTTTACATAAAAATTTCAGTTTTACACAATCTGTCCACGTAGATCTTCTCACCCAGAATTTTTCACAAAGGAGTCTAAATTTTCTGCAGAATTTTTAATTTTACACAGGGTTTTTAACGTAACAATAAAGAAAAAAATTTTTTTCTAAATCCTCACTTATCTCGGACGAGCCCCCAATTTGTGGGATCAGGTGAGGAAGGAAAGGATAGTAATTAGTTAATGAGTAATTATATAATCTATACGCTTGGTTATTAGTACAGACACTAGATTAGTACTCTAACGATATGTATAAACAATAAGCTATGTATGTTTGAGTCATGGAGGCCACCCTTATTTCTTATTCTTTTTTTCCTTTGTTTTTTTCAGACACATTTATTTTATGTATGTTGTCTGTATTTTTAATTTATTTTATATATTTAGATGCTTCTACTTTTTTGTTTAATTTTCTTATTGCACAATATATAAATTGTTATATTACACATGATTTCTATTTCATACATTAAATTTGACTGAATTGTAAATACATAATCTTCGTTATAATACCCATAAAGTTATTTATACATGAAACTTTGAGTTTGACTAAATTCTAAATACAGGGTATTACAATGTACATAAATTTGTTTATCTCATACATTATATTTATTAATTAATTAATTACAAATACTTAATATTCATTATCAGTCCATACATTTGTTTTATCTCATATGTTATTGTTGCAACGTGGGATTGGAAAAAACTCGGAAGGGTGAAAATAATGATGAGTCGTAATTTCTTTAATTTCATTTTTTGATAGCACTGCTGCACAATTGTTTCTATAAACAGAGATTCGCGCTACGCGAGAGAAAGGGTGTTTTATGAACAAAGGCGCGAATGGATTAAACTAAATATTTGAAAGTGATTCAACGAATAACTCACGAAAAACACACTAATAATATTGATCGAACCGCATACGCATCTACCTTTATATCTGTTACCCTTTCTCTCTTCTTACTTACCTCTCGTATACAATATGCATAGCTAATTATACGAGTTCATCCTTCCTTTTTAATATTTTAGTTACTATGCTTATATTCAACAGTTTATTTAAATCTTTGTGCATAGTCATATACTACCATTTTACCTCTTTATCGCCTATGATGCAGTAGCCAATGGTTGATAGATTTCGGCGATATCTTGACATAAAATCTTCCTGTTTGCCACACAGGACAAAAAGAAGCTTATAATGTAACTACCTGGGTACGAAAATGGTGAAACAGTTTGT